>NMRB01003438.1:46152-63057 GCA_002633025.1 Notospermus geniculatus | reverse complement strand
CCGTTCGATAATTCTCGATCAATCAACTGTGTCTTAGCTCCCAATTTCCAAGGGCGGTCTTTCAAATTGACTGGTAAGTCAATTTCTAGTTTATTATTGTTTCCAAAAAGGCCTACATTTGGGCAGAAAAAGGCCTAAATTTATTCACTGCACTTTTGTGCAGGCGCATCACAGCAGTTGAAGGCTAAGGCATTATCCGGGTTTACCCACAATGCCTAGCGAAGGTAATTGAATCGTTCTCTGACGTTCAGATTCAAACTCGCTAGCCCAGTGTTCCGGCGTTCCGCGTTTTCGGTTTGCTCCACTTGTAAGGTGTAACCGTCTGACCTCTGCGTTGGAGATTGGTTCAGATTGGCTCTGGCCGGTTTCTAACCAACCTCGTGCATAGGCGCGTAGGTAGTTCGGTACATACATTTCTTTGTTGTCGTTTCCCCGTGTAGCGACAAATAACACTGGGAACGAGGTTGTACCTAACAATATGGCGGACACATGCAGGTGCACGCTTGAAATTCCATAATAAAATCGAATCCTGCAGGGTCCTGATGAGAAATACGTTGATACTTTTTTGTTAGGAAGGTTTATTAGATAACAGAGCCGCCATGGATGAGAGACATTGGTGGATAGCGGGTAAGATCCAGGAGAGTTTTCACATCGGAGGGTATGACAACCCGACTCTCCTGGAAGATTTCATGTGTGAAGAAACAACCATGGATGTTATCAATCAGTTCCTTGGTGCTCGGGGTCCTCGACGAGTGTTTTTCTATTGTGATAAACCAGAGACAGGACAGCTGTCCACGCGGGAACTCCACATTGCCCAAAATCTTGCCAACTTGAAGGATGTCAATCTGGAAGAAGCAACAGTTTTATATTTTGTTCGTAAGGATGTTGAAAAAGAAGTCGATGCCTCGCACATGGAAAAGGACGTCTTTTGTGGTGAATTGAAAAGTAGCACAATGGAGACTCTAACATCCCTTCTCTCGGATATATTCATACCCTTGCTGAGAGCGCAGAAAGACTGGGGTGATTGCTCGCAAGAAAATAAATCACATCTCGTGGGGAATTTGGAAAAATATCTGGGATCACTTGGTGATTCCACTGCGAGTAGTGTCCATAGTTCTAAACAGATGGTAAGTGGTAAGAAGATGGCATTGTGAACTTTCCTTCACTTTCATTTCAGCTCTGTAGAGAGAAGAGTTCTTTTTGTTTGCATTCCATAAAAAAAGTCAGTTTAATTAGGCCTAGGGCTAGGTTCTTGTTTTGACAGGGCTTCTTCGATTCTAGTCATGCCTTTTGCAGCTTGAAAAAAGGTTTAAAATCGTAACTATTCCCAAGTTGAATTGAAGTGGTGGTAAAGTTTCTGGCCCTTATCTGACTGCTGAGGTCATCCAAAAATATGGTAAGATTTTGCGCCATGATACTCTATTCAGTAGGAGTACTCTGTTGATAATTAGAACCAGTTTTGTTGAAAGGTGTCAGTTTGAAAGGATGGATGGGTCCCTGATCAGCCTTCTCCTTCACACAGATGCTCAAGCAACCAGAACGTCTTGTCAGCAATGAATACAAACAGCATCGCCTTGCTGCCCTGGACCACGAGATCATCTCGGAATATGAAGAGCTAGTGAACGAATGGATCTCTACCATTGAACCGATACTTTCAGAGTCTGTGGAAGATAGGTAGGTAGCCTACGTGATCCATGATCAGTCACTCTCAGCCAAAGGTCAGGGTTCAAAGTTCATGACCATTTGGTCTAAAACATGTAAAATGCGATCTGGATTTCGCTCTGTGCGACCCGAAAAATTGATGTTCTAATGCATTTTTAAATTGCACAGGTCACGTCCGTGACGCAACTAATTAGCAAACAGTGCACTAATTATGAATCACAACAAACTTTAATTCATACCAGGGGCATAGAAGGACACGAGCCTGATATGATGCAGGGTACTTACATGTAATGGTCCTTTGGTGCCATGAGTTGCAGAGACTGCACAGAACAAGTAAAAAAAACATCCTGAATTTTACCGTAGATTTGCCCTCTGGTTCACCAACCTGATTGCGTTTTCTTCCAGGAGTTTAGATCCTAATGCTGGTCCATTATCCGAGTTGGATCGCTGGCGCAGACGGCAGAGATTGTTGACCAATATCACAGAACAGTTGAAAGGGAAGGAGTGTAAAGCTGTCATCGGCGTCTTGATCACTGCTAAGTCAAAATTGCTCAAGAAGTGGAAGCTCATTGATGCTGGGTAAGTTTAGGTCTGATGTTCAAGTTTCTTGCATTCAAAATCCCATGTCGGTTTCCAGCCAGCAGATCCCTTTCACAAATAGGACAAGCTGAAATCTAGTGTGGAAAAGTACCAGCCTGAAGAAGACCCCGGTTGGGGTCGAAACCACTTTGTGTGTCAATTTTTGTGCTTTCTTCTTTGGAGAAGTTAATTGAGCAAAGTGACTTGCTCAAGGTCACAAGCGAGCATGTTTTTTTCTTGGTCAGAACTGGGAATCGAACCCGAGACCCTCTAATCAAGAGTCTGTCTCGCTAACCACTACACCACGCTGCTCCTTACAACCTACCCACACCATTGTAATTCCACCCAGGCTCTTGGTGTCTGGGTGTCAGACTGACACTACAGTGTGTAATAGTAATACAACACCGAGAACCATTGCCTTAGTACCGGTGCAACATTTTTGAATGTTCCCCTTCTGTGAGTGTTCCCCTACTATTGTCTGATGGAAAAAGATGCAACTTGACAACAGGGAACACACAAAGACTATCGATCTATCTGCCAACATTTCCCAAACAAAGAGAAACACTGGCATGGGAACACTGGCAGATGTTCATCTTATCCAAACAAGGCCATCGTCTGCGTCTAGCCTTGTCCGAATCATGTCATCTTTTGCGTTAACTTATAAATTATAAATGAATCTGACCCCTATTTGACCCCACCTCCGAGCCAATTACAACTCGTGAAGCAACTCGCCGTTTGGCACTTTCTCATAGTCTTCGCGCACGCATTTGTAAGACGGATTTTGATTGGCACGTCGATTAGCCATCGCACACCGATGATTGGCTGAGGCTCTGACCTCCTCAGAAGCGGGAAATGTGATGGATTCAAATCAGGCTAGATGTCCGTGAGGCCAGATAAACTGGTGAGAATCAGATGGTAGATGTTACATGTGTATGTGATGACTTTTTCTTTTCCAGCATCACTGATGCCCAGAATGAAACAAAGGATAAAGTCAGGTACCTGGAGTCGCTAAAACGTCATCTTGAACAGTTCTACGACAGCGCCACACCATGGAGCATCATGAATTCCGCACTGCCAAATCTTATGACGACTGTCAAACAGATGGATTCAATATCGCGATACTATGCCAGACAGGGATTTCTGGGATATCTCTTCACAAAGGTAGGTTTCACGTTGATCAGACCAGGAGCAACACTCACTTCTCCTCCTTGCCAGGGTGTGATTTAAAGCCCCCCCCCCCAACCTCATATTCCTAAATCCAGGCGCCTGGCATTCTTCATTGTATTTCTGAAACAGAGATGTTTTAAAGATCGTGTATCACGACTTCATTGTTTACATTCAACGTTTGTAAACATGGATGTTTACATGTTATTTTGGACTTTTGGAACATGCCAACCCATCAAATTGAATACTTTCGATATCAAAAGAATTTCTAGAGGGGCATGCCACCAATAAAATACTCAAAGACAAAGAAAAACTGGACATAAACAAACAATATGTAAATAAACAATGATTTTCGTGGCCCGCGAAAATACCCGTGATACATTATCTTTAATCTCATCCAGCTGTTCCGTTTCATGTACATGTGTACTGATTTCATTGGTGTACAGGTGACCAATCAGATGGTGTCTGTCAGCAAGGAATACGTCCGCCAACTTTGTCTCGACACAGCTGGGGAGACGGAGAATCTGTGGAAAGCCATGGATGAGGAAATAAAGAGTCGCTACACGTCTGATAATCAAGATAATTCCTCCAAGGTGTTGAAGGCACAGGTGGAGACAAGACTGAACAAGGTATTGTTAGAGTGAGACAGAAGTTAAGATTTTCTCAGACTCTGACTTCGACTCCTGAGTTCATAAAATTCATACTTTTCAAGGCTGAGCTAATTTTACCGCTCAGACATGTTCTAGGCCTACCGTATTTATTTTTCCGAGTGAGTGCCTTGGAAAACCCGATACATATTGATGGTGTTGTTCACAAAAAGGGTATTACCGTATTTTTCGGCGTAAGACCCGTGGCTTTTTTCCTCGAAAAGGAAAAAAAATCACGACTGCGGGTGATACAGTGGTGCGGTTCGTACATGGATTTAGGGCCTAAAATTGGCCCTATAACCATGCATAAGTTAAAGCGAATCAAAAGTGAAAAAATTTGATTTAGAAATCGAATTTGAAAGGGGACGAATTTTCGGGAAAAATGTAAACAAACTTCTCCAGAATGTCAACAAAAGAAATTTTCGTGCATTCTGATTGGCTGAATTTTGTGTTTACAAACACCAGCCAAATGTAAACAAAATCAGCTTTTGATTCGCTTTAACGGAAGATATCTAAAATTCAGCGCTATTGTTCCTTGCATCATGTCATAGCAGGCCTGTTTTCATGATTGTGCACAAAATTCTGGCGTCAAACGTGTCAAAAACTAGGTAAACGGTGTGGGCATTCCCAGCGAAGCCATTTTGTTTGATTGAAAACGAGGCTTGTTCCGCTTTAGTTCATTTGAGTACCCGAGTTGTCCCTGTGACCTTGACCTGATTAGGGTTATATCTGTCATGCTCCTGAGAATCATTCATGTTGACAAGTCACGGGATTTAGCAATGATCTATGGGGGGGTGCGGGCCTAATAGGGCGGTGCGGTTAGTAGTGCGAAAAATTTGGCCTACGGTATATGGAGTCGGACTCAGGACACAACACCATCTTTTCCTCCCTATTATTAGCAGTAGTGTGTGACCCTGGCCATGATGTGACTGCTTCATGACCCTTGCATGAAGTTGTGACAAACTTTTTACCGTTTGTTTGTATTTCATTCCAGGGTTTTAAGAGATCAAAGGACAATAAAGACATCTATGCCAACAATGACAAAGGAATCTGCGATCGTCTGAAAGCCATCTTAAGTCTTCAGAGTACTTATAAAGAATCTGTGAGGAATATGCGTGATGCTGTTGGGGCATCACTGAGCCTTAGTCATTATGGTTCTATGAGTAGTCTATCCACCAGTGTAGGACAAAGGTGAGATAGCGCTCAAGCAGGATTTCAAATTTTGTTTTGATTCAGGATTCGATAGATGCCTTGGGAGCAGTTGTGTTTAAAGGCGCTCTAGTTCGAATTGTAAACATTATGGTGTGCCACTTATTGTCAACTTCTGGTACTAACAAATCGGATAAAATCAAATTAAATCTCGCCCTTCACAACTTTTTGTTTGTTTTTGAGCGTAAAATCATAAATATATTTCAGTTACGGGGTACAAGAATATTTATCAAGATAGATATAAAAATAGATAACATTAATGTTTTGGTATACATGGTGCTGCCACCTGTCCGCAGGAAAATAACTATTATAATCAACCAAGTAAATAAACAAACCGTAATGTTTACAATTCGAACTAGAGCGCCTTTAAGGCATCGGGCTTGCGACCAAGAAGAGCCACCACTGCACTCTAGTCTTAACTGATCTGAAAGGATCAAGTGACCTGTGTATTATACGCGCACCGGTCACCCCATCCTCGTAGTGATGGCGCTCTACGTTTCTTAACTTCTAGCGCTGGGAGGCCAACGTGCTAACCACTAGGCCATAATGCCCGTGTTACATAGAAGTATACGGTATACGAAAACGCCAGTTAACAAAGGCTTCAAATGGATTCACGACCGTGAAGCCATTGTTAATCGGCGTTTTCGTATACCGTATACTTCTATGTAATCGGGGCCTAAAGGAAATCCTCCATGGCCGGCGGGTTAAGCCGTGCCATATACAATGTACGTAGTAGTTGCAAGGGGTTCAGTGCACCATCTCCCCCTTCAGACAGAGATGACTCATCCTCGAGTCACTTAGCACCACTCTGCGTCTCAGTACCGAACTACACTTTCCAGATTCGACTGGGAAGGTCAGCCAGATGTATTATACACGCACCGGTCACCCCATCCATGTACCGTAGTGATTGCACTCTACGTTGCTTAACTTCTAGCGCCGAGGCAAACACGCTAACCACTAGGCCATAAAGGAAATCCTCCATGGCCGGCAGGTTTAGCCGTGCCATATACGTAGTAGCTGCAAGGGGTTCAATGCAACGTGCTGAAGGAGCTGCTCCTTGGGTTCCCCAGGAAGGTTTCTGGAGAGTCTAGGGTAATAAACCCAACATTACTATCATTATCGTTGTCATGTCTGTTCACTGCCTTGCCCTGCATTCTCATTTATTTGATTCCAGTCCATCCAAGAACAGAAGTTTAGGCAAGGGTACCACGAGTTCAACATCGCCGTCCAAAAAGGGCAGTGATGACGGTCACGGGGTGTCAATCTCTGATGAGGATATCATCTTCGGCCATCTCGACGCCCTCTGTAGTCGGATCAGGGAGGTTATAGATATCATCAACACTCTAACACAATACAGAAAGTAAGTGGATGTTCTCAATCCCATTCCTTTACCGAATCAATCTACATTTGCACTTTCCTGTAATTTTCGTTTCCTGTTTCCACCAGACTTGTTTCCAATCTTGACGGCGTCCCACGTCCGAGGCGCGACGATATCGTGGCCGAGGAAACTCACGAGTCTAAGAAAAATGCGGCAGCTGCGAAAAAATATGATTCAGATACCATGCCAAAAGGTGAGAATACAGAGTGTCACGAACTCAGTCCTTTTACCTTTCACTACCGAGTTTCCCAGATAGATAAGTTGTACACTACACTGCCGAGTTTCTGGTTCTCCATTCTCGGGAAATCCCCTAATTTCGATTGGGGCGTCGTCTGTGAATAGCCAAACTAACTAAACATACCTTCTGCATACATGTAGGCCGTCGATGGTCGCCTACGGTGGTCTCGGGGGATTTCCTGTAATTTCAATTGGGGTGCCATCTGTGAATAGCCAAGCTAACTGAACATACCTTCTGCATATGGTAACGATGGTTGCCTATGGCAGTCACCTGAGGGGGGGGGCGACGATCGTCACCTACAGCCGTGAAAAGGTTAATTCCTTGGTAATTCCTAAAATATTGAGTTAGAGAGCCGTTAGCTCTAACAAGGCTCATGAAATTCCAGACCTCCAGCCTCAGCCTCATTCCCACCACGCTCCACCCAAACCAGTGATCCACGGCATCTCGGAGCACGGTAACCTCGTCCCCATCACAGAAGATGAAGAACTCGAAGAGAAAGAAGACGAAGAGAAGGCGACAGAGAAAGGACACGATAGCGACGAGAGTAGTTCAGACGAAGAGGGTGCTGAGGAGGGGGTGCCTGAGTATGCAGATGAGGTCCATGATGTCCTCAGTATGCAGCATGGGTTGACACATGATGAAGTTAGCATTCTCAGTAAGTGCATTCTTTCTGTTTTCTCTTGAAATATGTACCGTATTTTCCGCAGTACTACATGTAACTACACCGCCCTAAGACCCGCACCCCCATAGATCATTGCTAAATCCTCAGAAGACCCGCACCGCCGTATCACCCCTGGCTTATAAGGCCACGTGTTTTATATTTATTGGTTTACGGGAGATGACGTCCAAAATTTATGGTCGGGTGGTCGAAATAAAATAAAAATAAAAATTAGACTCCAATTTCTATGGATGACCGGAAGAATTAAAATTCTTGCGGAATACGCCATAAAAAATAAGTTCGGTCGGCAAAAATAAAACAAAATTGGGTCATTTTCTGATTTTATTTTTTTTCTGATTTCTGGAAAAAGCAAGTCGGCGGTCCCGTAAACCAATAAATAAAAAACACGTGGCCTAAGATGAACGATTCTCGTGAGTGGAGCATGACAGATACACCCACTATCAGGTCAAGGTCACAGTGACAACTCGGGTACTCGAACGAACTAAACCGGAGCAAGCCTCGTTTTCAATCAAACAAAATGGCTTCGCTGGGACCAACGCCGTTTACCTTGTTTTTGACATGTTTTATGCCAGAATTTTGTGCACATTCATGAAAACAGGCCTACATTGTTAGTTCACCCAATCTCTGTTCACGTGTCTTACATAGATCACTACTACACTGCTGAAGACACAGACAAGGGACCAAGTGTGGTAGCCGTGGTCAGAGATCACGTCCAGAAAATGATCGATATCATCGTACAGCAGATCAGTTACAAGGTACTCATGGATGTGGAGACTAAGGTATGTAACGCTATGCAGAATCGAACCGAGGGGCAAGAAGAGTTTAACAGCTTTAAGAGTGATACATATCCCTTATGCTTAGTTCCCACTATCACGAATAGCCCCACGATTGAAATCGTGGTCTTTTAATCGTGGTGATCCTATCAGATTTTGAGGTCAGTCGTGGCAATCGTGTTGATCGTAGGAAAGTTTTTGACGGTTATGCTGGGTTCCCACTATCACGAATCACGCCACGATTAAAATCGTGGTATTACAGGTAATCGTGAAATAATCATGGTGATACTATCAGATCTTGAGGTCGGTCTTGGCAATCATATTGANATTGGACTTCAACATGGCTGCCAGGCGGCCATCTTGAAAAATTTACTTTGGCCATATCTCATCGGTAGTAAATGTTACGATGTTTCTGCACTAATCCTTCACCATTCAGTGTATCACCAGGCTACTCACACTTCATACTCTGTCACAGAGGTGAGCACAATGGCCCTGGCCATTTCATTTTGAATATATTGGGCTTATTTCATCGTGAAACCAGGGAATTTGGGTTGTTGTTATAAGTCTCACTCATGACAGCAAAATGTTCACTATTGAAATTGAATATCTTGCTTTGCGCAAGACTTATGACTAGTTCCATGAACCCGGAAATGTTCTGTTATGTACCTAGCATGTCTAGACATGCTGTTTGATGGCCGTCATGGCCGTGGAATAGTCCTAGAAATTGGTAAATATGATCGAATCTTTGCGTGTTTTGAAAGAAAAGTGAAGACCTTAGGTTTTAAGAAGTCAAATTTATTTCAAAAGCATTTCATTTTTAACATTTGGCAACTGAATTTGGGCGCCTGCTTTGAATTTGGGCTCTTTTGAATTTGGGCGTCTACGACGTTTACCGTCGTGAAGATGATGTAATTGACAGGCCTGGTAATTGTGCCCATCTTACGTGAAGCACTGATTCAGTGCGACGTGAGGAATGCATTGTTGCTTGATAAGCCTTGGGTGTTTCCTTTGTACAGTCACAGCCTTCAACAAATCAAATTTCCTGATTTTGATGTCTTTCACATTCTCAGGATTCACCGCCAATTCCACGTAATGCTCCCAGAATCGCTGGTGCCATCTGCTGGTCGCGGCAGCTGCTGCAACGGATCGAAGACCCCATGCGTATCTTCCGTGAAAACCGAGCAGTCACCAACATGAAGGATTATGGGAGGATAGTGAAGATTTATAATAGGATCGCGACGGCCCTGGTCACGTTTGAGAGCCTCTGGTTCACACAGCTGAAATCACACATCGAGAATGCCAAGGCTGGATTGAAGGCAACACTATTCATTCATCACCCGGAGAGTAGGAAGATAGTCGTGAATGCTGATGAAAGGTGAGTGAATGTGATACCTCACTGCCCTCTGTTCTGTCCAAATATTATACAGTTGAGAGCCCTGAGCTCTCACTTGGCTCATTTAGCTTTTAGACAACTGTATACGCAAATATTTTCGCATGTAAAAATTCGTGCAAAAATCGCAAAATCAAAATTTCAACGTGAATATTAATACAGTAGAACCTCGCTATTGCGGACACCCTTGGGACTGAGCTCAGCTGTCCGTAATAGTGAGGTGTCCGCAATATTGAAACTCCATCAATAACGGACACTAGGTGGCTCTGTAGTAGGTCAATGGTATTCATTCCCTTGAGGGCTCATTCTACCGTATTTGAGGGCAAGGGTAAACTCAAATCAGGAATATGATTTCATTTATGTAAATTGTTGATTAGAAAACTACAATTCACAAATATTTTCAACAGCACAACATTGAACAATCTTTGAAAACAAGAATCAGACAGCTTTTAAGACCACAGTTAGCTATGCATTACTAGGTGGAGAGTGGGCTGTGTTTCCATCACATTTGCCATTTTTCAACAAGCACTTTTTAATTACACTCATTTATTAGGAAAGAAAGAGTCCAAAGTTGACTGCCCAGCATTAGCCTAGTTTTCCATGCAGAATCACGAACAACGGACTTAGACAAGAGAGTCCAAACAGAGCTGTTGTCCCACCAAACTGAAGAATTCAGTCATTCAGTGTGTTCGGGTGTTAATTAAAAGTGATTAGTACATCCATGGAGGAATTTTTAATTCCTCCATGGTACATCTATGATCATAAACAATCAATCCACATGTAATTAGCGCCCCATGTTTGGTCATTTAATCACCTACCACTGACCACTTTGTGAATGAAAACTTTGAAAATGGCTTCAAATTTTCACCTGCTGTCCGTAATACTGAGGTTATGGGACCCAATTTTCCAGAAATCAACTGTCCGTTGTCCTGAATAGTGAGGTGTCTGCAATATTGAGTTAAATTTATATTGAAAATGGCTTGGGAAAATTCGGGACTGGACAGATCTGTCCGTAATCATGAGGTGTCCGCTGTATTGAGGTGTCCGTTAGGTGAGGTTCTACTGTACATGTACTCGCATAAAAGTTTTCCCCAACGATCCAGTCAGTTCCTTCCTGCTAAACCTGGTTCCTTCAGCATCCGATGGTGGTGCTGACCATGCTGACTGACGATTCACGTCAGAGCCCAGTGCTTCCCGCCACTCATCCCACTCATCCGATTCATAGCGCGAATGGTGGACTCACTTCCAGTGGTTATCATAGTGAAATAAAGTTTGTTTGATGCAATTGCGAGTTTGACTCAGCTGATCGCAATCGCCTGCATCTGTGTATGCGGTGCCTACGCATTGTTTACTTACAATCCGGGCATGATGGCTAATTTTGGGCCCTTGACGTGAACTTTAATCCACACGAAACAGAAAAAAATTGCTCAATTTGTGAAATATATCCCGTAAAAATTTTTCGGTGTACAGAATATTGGGCATTCGTCATCGTGAAGAAATCAGGTCCTCTTAGCATCACTGCCAAACTCATACACACAAGATGTGACCATGAGAGCAATGGTTAGACCACCTGATTTCTTCACGATGGACGTTCATATAGAATACAGAAGGAAACTGGAGCCCTGGAGGAAACCTATGCTGTCATGGAGTTGCCCTCGCTATCACGTGAGTATTAGGTCGTACTGGGAGTCGAACCCGGGACCTCAGAAGTGACGGGCGCTTGATGTTTCCACTGTTCCAATCTGGGGGCCAAGAGGCCGAGTCGTTTTGTTGATGAGCTCTAGTGTGTTGAGTAAAGAGGTTGGAAAATTGGCGTAATCATTGGTGGACAGATAGTTTAACCCTTTGTTTCCCATTCCTGGCGAAACCCTTTGTTTCCCATTGCAGCACTTCGATCAGTGCTGGCGATTGATGCCTTATGTGAGGGTCCGTGGGTTCGAGTCCGGTAGGAAGCTATGTGTATGTCTTTCACCTTAGTGACCTGCTATTATTTCATACCCTTTAATTGTTTCCCATTCCAGGGTTTTACAACTGATCCAAGAAGCCAAGTGGCTCCTCCGTCTTGGCATCCAGATCCCTGAGTCGGCTCACACTGTTCTACGCCAAGAGGGCCGCTTTAAAAACTACAAGGATCATCTCGAACTCTGCCTGAAAGAATTTGACGCTGTCTGTAACAGTATACCAGAATGTTTCATTGATCTGTTCACGAATCATATTGAAGCAGTCAAGATGAACCTGCAAGCGGGGTACAGCACCCTGGCTTGGAACAGTATGAATATAGGTAGGTATGGCCTGGTGATATTGGTGTGGTCGGAGGGATGAATATGAAATAGAAATCGGGTTTCTAAGGTGAAAGACATTGCTTTCTACCAGATTCGAACCCACGGACCCTCGCATAAGGCATCAATAGACCGTTCTCAAATTGACGCAAACGAGAAAGATCTGCGCACTTCCGCCGAAATTTCAACCATAGCCTCGGTCTGAAGCTGAATGACGTGACGCAGACAGCCCCGCGACAGTGACGTCGACAACGTTGCGTCAGACTCGACCATTGCTGAATAATGGATTGCGTCACGTCACCCGGTTTCAGATCGAGGTTATGGCTGAAATTTTGGAGGAAGTGCGCAGATCGGGGAATTTGAGAATGGTCTATCGCCAGCACTAAGGGGCAGCACGCCTTAAACCACTAGGCCAAATCCCCATCTTCAAAAAAGATGGTGCAATGGCCCATGTTTAAACGAGGCATCCATCAGTACCCTGCGAGTAGTCCAAACAATCTCCGAACCCAAACAGTTTTATGTTATGCGAGGGGTCACAAATAAAGGAGATACAAGTAATGAATATGAAATAGAAATTGGGTTTCTAAGGTGAAAGACATTGCTTCCTACCAGAATCAAACCCACGGACCCTCGCATAAGGCATCAATCGCCAGCACTAAGGGGCGGAGGGATGAACATAGAAACATTTGGGCTGGATGTTGTCTTGGGTTAAACTCCCTACGCAGTTGTGTACCACGCCCCCTTCGGTTTACCCGCTCTCCACAACTGCTTCACTTCGTAGAATTCACCGCGTTTGGTCAACAGATGGCGTCAGGGTCTGGCGCGAGTTTTACAGCCTATCAGCACGCTGCTTTCAGAACTCTTTGTCCCATTGGCAACGGATGTTCTTGTGCTACCGTGGCTACTAGATCACATGATCTGCTCAGCCAATGAAAAAGTGTCTCAGGCTAGCTTGGTTACGGGTTGCGCGGCGCTCTCATTGGTCGACTCTCTCAGTGCCATCTGTTGACCAAACGCGGCGAATTTTATGAAGCGAAACAGTTGTGGAGAGCGGGTAAACCGTAGGGGGTGCGGCTTACAACTGCATAGGGAGTTTAGTCTTGGGTATGAAGAGAGGCATGTTTGTTGGAGGTGCAGTTTGGTCTAGATTACATGTACAAGATCACTGGATGCCGAATACCGCTCTGTAGTGGATCCAAAGTTTAATATAGAAATATTGTGTCTTCTCCAGATGCCTTCTTGCACCAAGTCCACACCGCGACATCAAAGCTGAAGTACCTCGTCGACAGAGTGAATGACGTCATTAAGGTCAAGGTCGAGAGGACGATCCAGCAGATCTCGGAGATGATCTTCTTTGACTATGAGCTGGCGTTCTCTAAATCATGGGTAAGACATCAGGCCCCGTATTCATAAAGCTACTTAAGTCTAAGTATGATACTTATCTTTTGTGTTGAACAAAGGATAAGTGTCATACTTAGACTTAAGTAGTTTTATGAATACAAGGCCAGACCCCTAGCTAAGAGTTTCAGAAGGGCAGGGCACTTTTCTGAAAGAGGGCACCTTTGAGATTGAAAAGTGCTCTCGCTCCAAAGCAGAAGTTTGAAAGAGGGCACATTTTGAGTGTAGACCTCCTACGATCTCATGACGAAGTTGAGCGTGGTTTAGTTACAATAGGCGCCACTACCATCGATCTTTTGTGCCTCCCATCCTATACCAAGACTGTTTAGGCCATGCGTAATTAATTCTATGTTTCGTGTCCCACCGTCACCTAAAATTGGTGCGCGCGTGCTCCAAACACAACACAAACTGCATTTTTAACACGGGCTGAAACACGAATCAAATACAGTACATGTCACACAGATTGATATCCTGGGGGGGATTTTGAATGGATTTAAGATGAAAAATTGAGGCATCCTGACCATGAAACAAGAGCTCTATCTGTTGGAACTTTGTTTTAATCTGTCAGCATCCTGGTTTTGTGACCAAGGATAGGAACCACAGCTTTCTCAGGAGGTATTTTAACACTTATTGGGCCTATTTTTTTCCCGATAGTTCTGTTGGGAATCTTGAGAATCTCGGAAAATGGATGCACAATGCATTTCTATTAGCAGACAACAGTCAGAAATAGGTGCGCGCGCGGGACGCGAAACATAGAATTAATTACGCACGGCCTTAACCCTTTCTGTGCGTCCCCGTCGGGGACCTGCGGGTCGCTTTTTCCATTAGATTTGTGGTTCTCACGAGCGCCATCTCTGGTTCGACGGTTGAACTAGTCTCCTGGATGCTACACATCGAGAGGTGTTTCAGTACCACTGGCGGTGTATAGATGGCGATGGTGTCGCGTATGATCGATCGTTAGTCGCGATGGAAAAATAGGTGGCAGCATTGTAAGGGTTAATAAGAACTCCCATTCACATTCTCATGATTCTCAAATCTATTTCCAGCCCCCTGAAGAGTTTGTGAAAGAGGTGATCGGGTCTGTACACGGAAAGAGCAACAAGTTGTACGACCACATTCAAACTATCGAGAAGGGCATGGCAGAGGCAGCCAATATCCTTACCAACAAGAAGGTAGGACCAGATACTTACTGATCGATTTGATGCTTAGCTTTGCTTTGCCTGTTTAGCTTATTTGTACAAAACTGCTGAAGAATTGGCCTCCAGTTAATATTAGACCTTATAGTAGATCAACACATCCATGAAGAAATTAGGGATGACTTATACATGTAGGCTAGTGGCCAAGGCTCAAAAAGCCTCTAGAAATGGAGTTGCCCCTCAGGAAGGTATAACAAGCTGAGATTGGTCTCATTTGAACCATCTGGGTCTCTAGTTTTTGGAATCGGGTCTTGTGGTGATGTTAATTGTGTGAGTTGCCAAAAAATTGACACTGACTTAATCATTGGACCCAAGAACAGAGCTTTGTACATGAGAATGGGACCCGATGTACAGTAACTTTTGAACCGTTGGATTTACATCCCATAAATGTATAACCTACAGATAGAAACATGGTGCCTCAGATGCAGACAAGCATGTTTTAATTGTTTTCAGTAGTTAATATACCGGTAATAAGAAATGACTTCTTTTATGTAAATTAACACAAAATTGGTCAAAATACATAAAAACATCTGTGTCAGTGGCTTCTGAACTTCAAAGCCAATATTGTGCACAATTTACATGTACATGTACATCACCACAAGGACCAGTTTTAGAAACTACAGATCCGAACGGTTCGAATGAGACCAATTTCAGCTTGTTATACCTCTCTGAGGGGTGGTCCGAAGTTTTTGGGCTCTGGCCGCTAGCCTGTTAGTAAACTGTATTAATGTTGCACCTCTGGCCTGACTCCATACTGTAGTTTGTGTGGTTATGTTTGCATGTTAACCTTTAGCCACCCAACCCAAGCTTTTTGCCGTCTTATTGATGATATCATTTCCTGCTTTATGTCACTGCCATGCCTTCCAGCCAAAGCACAGCTTCAAAACTCTGGGCACAGTCTCGTCAGCTTGCCATCAGTTCAAGAAAACGATTGCAGTGAAACATTCAGCCAGAGTGGGGAGCCAGCGATTGGAGAGGGACCTCAGTGATGAGGATGATAATAACAACCACCCTGAGAGTGATGGAGCACCAAATGAGGACCTCAGGAATGAGGAAGAGGACTCCAGCAAGGAGGGATCAGCCAAGAAGGCGCATACCCCCACAATCGACCTCACACCTCCAACAAAGACAAGTCGACATGTACATCAGCTTGCTTTACTTTCACTGTTTCTCAAACCTCATGCACCTCCCCTTAGTCTAGGCTCAGCTGTCAACCCACAAACATGAAGGGTACAGTTCCTTGATGGTGCCAGCAGGGTCATGGTCTCCTCATTCTGATAAAAAGGAACTGAACCCTTGAATTATGACCCCAGAGTCTATCTATCCTATCTTCAGGTGGTGGTCACTAATCGCATGCTCTGTTTCCAGGACTTCTCTTGAATAGCAGCTTCCAAAGTGCCTACCCAGCCCTTGGCTTTGTTTCTGTGCATCTCATGAACCAAATATGACACTGTACTGTTCGGTACAGTTTTAACCCTTTAGCACTCAAGCTTACATAATTTTTCATCTATCTGTTCCTCAAGAGAGTTTGTAAAAATGAGCAATTTCAACAAGAAAAAAATGTACTAAACATCAGTAAACGGACGACGCCATGTCAAGAGCTGAAGTTCGGTTCAGAACATCAGCTCAGGTAGAAAGATGTTTTGGTTCAGCATTTTTAAGTCAGATGTCAGCACCAGTCGCGGGGCGGGGCGTCCACGGGCGTTTGGAGGAAATCTGAAGCGGGCTTTCATGGGCGTTTGGAGTGCTAAAGGGTTAAGGAGTTTGATAACAAGCAAACTAGATCATCCACTTCTGGGATTTCTACCGGTACTTGAAAATTTGCGAAATTCGGAGACGACTTTACTTTTGCTATCATTAGCTCACCGGGGTGAGCTATTACGATGGGGAAGCGTCCGTCGTCCGTCGTCGTCCGGCGTCGTCCGTCGTCGTCGTCGTGTTCCGTTAGCAGGGCACGTTTCGTAACCGCTGGGGCTGTGGATCTGAAACTTGGTACATACATAGCCCTAGGTCGCATGACCCATGACACCAAGTTTCGGTCCGATTCGATTGTTGGCTTGGCCACCAGGTGGCCAAAACCAAAAACACAAAAAGTGCAATAACTCCTGAACTAATAACTGGATCATCTCCAAATTTTTATCATAGGTGTATCTAATGAGGATACATGACATATGTAACGAGTTTTTGATTTGACCTACTTTTCAAGGTCACAGAGGTCAAAGTTTGACAAAAGTGACGAACCTCTCACAGTTTGTTATTATTTCACCGAGCGACTTCATATTTTGCATAAACATGCATTGGAGGGGTACCTTC
>NMRB01003438.1:29717-45775 GCA_002633025.1 Notospermus geniculatus | reverse complement strand
CCTAGGTCAGATGACCCATGACACCAAGTTTCGGTCCGATTCGACTCTTAGCTTGGCCACCAGGTGGCAGAAACTGAAAACACAAAAAGTGCAATAACTCCTGAACTAATGACTAGATCTTCTCCAAATTTTTATCATAGGTGTATCTAATAAGGATACATAACATATTTAACGGGTTTTTGATTTGACCTACTTTTCAAGGTCACAGAGGTCAAAGTTCGACAAAAGTGACGAACCTGCCACAGTTTGTCATTATTTCACCAAGCGACTTCATATCTTGCATAAACATGCATTGGAGGGGTGCCTTTAAAAATACCAAGTTTCGGCC
Source organism: Notospermus geniculatus (assembly GCA_002633025.1). Taxonomy (NCBI): domain Eukaryota; kingdom Metazoa; phylum Nemertea; class Pilidiophora; order Heteronemertea; family Lineidae; genus Notospermus; species Notospermus geniculatus. The sequence goes on along the minus strand of NMRB01003438.1, from coordinate 45,447 downwards.
CGATTGGACATCCAATATGGCCGCCAGGTGGCGTAACCTGAAAATCAAGTAACTGCTATTACTCAGTAATGATTTGACGTAGAGTGCTCAAATTTGATATTTACGTCCCTCTAGATGACCTTTACATGCATGTCGAATTTCGGCCTGATTTGACTTCCAACATGGCCTCCAGGTGGCGTAACCCAAAAATCATCAAAGTGCTGTAACTCAGGAACGACTTAACCCAAAGTGCTCCAATTTGCTATGTGGCCCCCTGCAGACGACCTTTATGTGCATGTGAAGTTTCGGCCTGATCGGACATCCAATATGGCCGCCAGGTGGCGTAACCCGAAAATCGTCAAAGTGCTGTAACTCAGGAACGACGTGACCCAAAGCGCACCAATGTGCTATGTGACCCCCTGCAGATGACCTTCATGTGCATGTGAAGTTCCGGCCCGATCGGACATCCAATATGGCCGCCAGGTGGCCCCCCAAAATCATCAAAGTCCTACTCGGGAATGACTTGACCCAGATTGCTCATCCCTCTGTCATTAGACTCTTATGTCCAGCCCAGTGAGCACATGGTCCATGGACCATTTCATTCAACATCAGTGCTTCCGATGATTCTTTTATCCTTCCCGTGGCAGTTTTCACATCAAAAATGACATTCCTGCTATCAATATAGAGGTTCTTCACTGATGTCACAACAGTCGTGTATTAAAAAACTGCGAAGAATCGGCGATGTTTGCCGTCAGATTGCTGGTGACGACGTCAAAACTATCACGTCATGACATTTTGACGTCACGATCTGTGTGTTGATGCTGTGTTCATGCCGTGACGTCGCTTGACATTTTGACGGCCAATATGGTGGCATCGTGTCGTCATATGGAAAAGTGAAGTCGCGTGAAGAACCTCTGTACCCTTCAGTTGATCACCGGGGGCCATATTTATGAAGCCTTCGCGACTTTGCGTTCATGCTTCAAATGCCCTATTGTTCACTGACTGCCTTACAATAGATTTGCGTGAACGCAAATTTGCGAAGGCTTCATAAATGTGGCCCCTGGTCTGTTACAAAGGCCTTGGTCAATGAGTTCACATCTGGCCTATCAGAGTTACAGGTTTCAATCTGGTATACCAAAAAGGTGCCCACGCTGTCAAGATTATCTGAAGCACTGTTAGTGTTATACTGGACCGTGTGATGTTTGCCCTTTTCTTGCTGTGTTTCATGACGTTGCAGATTCTTTGTATGAAGTCACAATATGATACATTTCTGTTCATAATCTTACTGGGATTCTTTGCCTAAATCAATCCTGTTATCACAAAACTGAACGGTCTTACTTGTCTATAGACAATAGACAAGTAAGACCTTCCTTACTTGACAATAGACAAGTAAGAAATGTCTTACTTGTCTATTGTCAAGTTTTACCAATGCTATTGGTGTCTACAGTGGTCTATGTTTATACGAGTGTCGTATATTGGCATATGTGTGGCGGTGTAGGAAAACCCATCAGATGTTGCTGAGTGAACAAGGGCTGTCAGATTGCCTGTGCATTGATCTGCTACTGTTTACCTGTTACGTAGTACATTTCAGCTCTTGAAATGTTCGGCTTCACCAAGGCCATTAATACTTTCCTCAAACACGACATCCAACCATCTTCAATAATTGAAGGCCGATCTGCTCACCACAGCGTTACATCGCACATCACCCTTCAAGAAATTGACCGGTCCACGGCGAATCCGCTGCCTCTCGAAGAGGAGGCCAATCAGAACCGGTGTTGTAAAATTTGAATCGTGGTACAAATAGTGGTAGCCGAAGACCCGATATAAAGTGCAATATGATTGGTCAACCGGTAAAGTTGGCATCGTGCCAAGATATGCCGCGGACCGGTCTATTTCTCGAAGGGTGATGTGCGATTTAACACAGTGGTGAGCAGATCGGCCTTCAATTATCGAAGATGCATCCAACGGGTTTTCCTAGATCACCTCACATATTTCTACTCTTTTGAATTCACTTTTGTTTGACCCTTTGACCTCCTGACCTTCAAACTGAATACATGTACATGTCATGTAATACAGGGCTAACTCAGAATCCTTCCATCTTTCCCTTCACTACATTGCTTCACATTTTCTCACAACTATAATACACTGGAATCAATTTCTGTGAAAGTCCTTAAGCTAGCAGCACACTGGCCGCCAAATCTGGCGTCCAGAAGCATTCGACTGAACGCCTCTCGACGCCAGTGTTGGCTGCCAGTGGATCCTGGTGAGAGCACACCTGCCAAGACTTGGCGTTCAGTAACATCTTTTCGGGCCACTTGAGGCTTCCACTTTGAAATAACGTGACATCAAGATGCAAGCTGATTGGCCAAAGCCTCGCCGCCGACTCCAAGTTTGGCTGCCATCGGTAGCATACTTGGCTGCTTCGGGAGTTCACTGGCGTCCACAGGCGTCCAAAGTCAAACATGTTTGATATCTGGAGTTCAGTGGCGTCCGGCGGCGTTCTCCAGATTCCATTCGTAGCACATTGGGGATTTTTCTGGCGTTCGGACATTGGCGTCGAAAAGACGCCTCTGGACGCCGAAGTTGGCGGCCAGTGTGCTGCATGCTTTAAAGCGATCCTTTTAAGCAGCCGTATTTGAATAAATTTGTATAAAACTCACTACGGTATTTTGAAACATGGAAACTGTGTGCAGAGCATTGATAGACACAGAAGTTTGGACAGTATGGCAGAATACTTACATGAAGTCAACTTCAGGAGAACCAATGGTACAGTGACCTCACCTTAGCACTGGTCACCGCTCTATTTGGTGCTTTCCTTTTCAGACTGCGATCCCCACTCCCGCTGGACCAACAGGGGAGAAGTCTAAAGTCATTGTGTCAACCAAGGATCTGTCCAAGGCTCCCACCAGGTCTGGTACACAGCTCTCAACGTACACATCCAAGGAGGACCACCTGATTGCCGAGCTACTGAGTAAGTTTTACTACCAGCAGTAACTGTTACCTGACTTCTGATTGGATGTACCGGTATAGAACATGAAATAGAAATGGGTTTCTAAGGTGAAAGACATTGCTTCCTACCAGATTCGAAGCCACGGACCCTCGCATTAGGCATCAATCGTCAGCACTAAGGGGCAGCACGCCTAAACCACTAGGCCAAATCCCCATCTTCATGTACCGGTATATATGATTTGAATGACTGTGGAAAAATGTCCCTTTGAAACTTCCCAAAACACTCTAAGTGTGTCTGTCCTTACGAGAGATTTCTCATGCGATTTGGTTCTCTATGGGCAACACAACAGCCATTGGTGTCACTGGTATCACATAAGTCAGAAACCATCAATGTGAACTGCCCATTGAGAGCCTACTCCCACCAGAAAACCTTCATGTGGAACCTTCCTTTCCCTTCAGATTTCTACTGTAGCGAGCTCTACCGAGCCATCCTGACCGCTACGTGTCGCTCACTCGTCACCATCGCAGAATCCTGCGGCTGTGAAGACGACGTCGTGAAGGCCGTCAGCGTATTTTCCGAGCACGGCAGCCGCGGCAGTCCGTCGCCTGCCCGTTCACCCTCGCGGAGTTTGTCGGCGAGAATCGAGAATAAACGACCTCTGTCTGTGTTGTCGGTTTTGTCAGACATGTCATGGACGACGGAGATGACACATGAAGTCACATATCTAAGGTGAGGGATTTAAAATACAAGTAGGCCTACTCAGTTCTGCTAGACAAAAAGGGATCGGTAGACACTTTAGCTGTTTACCGGTAGTGTTAACTATTTTTGAGGCCTACTCAGTATACAGTGGTGACCCGCTGCACCAAAAGTAGGCGCTTGTCGCAACCGCTGAAGTGTAAGTTGGCATTGGTTTACAACAGTACTGTGCAGCAGTGATAATACTTGAGTAAATTGGTGACCAATGATGATCACCTGCAACAAGCGCCTGCTATTGCTGGAGTGGCTCACAGTGTTTGGAGTATTATGTTATTGATACCACTATTTTACTTTCTCAGTTACCCTGTAGGTGACCTTAACATCAAGTTGTAAGTACCGGTACTCACCGAGAGTTTCACAGATTGGTCACCTTTGCATGTATCTGAGTGGATTGATTCAGTTTCAGGGTGTTTTCTCGAAAAGTTTTATTTCATTCTTTGCTCCTATTGTACAGAGATTTCATCCTTGTTTTCATTGAGATATGATGGATTGTTGAGTGCTATCACCAGGTTCTGATGTGAATGATCAGGCCATTGTGATCATCCAGCAAAGATACAGCAAGGCCACTGAACAAGGCTTAACCCTTTCACAGCCGAGTTTCCAAGACCCTCGTATCCCTCATTGCCGAATTTCCCATTCCGCTTTCTCGTGAGAATCCACTTATTTCGATTGGGGCACCATCTGTGAATAGCAAAACTAACCGACTAAACTTAACCTTTGCCTAGGGCTTCGATGTTCGCCTATGGCAGTCTCAGGGATCCCCTAATTTTGATTGGGGCGCCATCTGTGAATAGCAAAACTAAAGGGCATCGCACACTGGCAACTAAAATGCAGGCAACTACAGATGTGACTACTACGTCGCCTGCGATAATTACCTTTGAGGTCGATCAGTGATGTCATCCACGACATCACTGATCTTCGAAGGAAGCATTTGTCGCAAACGAGTCAACAAAAACTAAAAAACTGAAAATATGTTCAGTCGCTGCTGTGGTCGGAAGGCTGGTCACCTAGAAGATCGCTCGAAAAATCGCTAGTGTGCGGAGCCCTTAACTGAACTTACCTGATGCATCGGGCGTCGATGGTCGCCTGCGGCAGTCTCCAGCACAGGTGACAATCGTTGCCTACGGCAGTGAAAGGGTTAAAGCGAATGGCTCGCGGGGTTTGTTTACATTTTTGGTGGTACCTTCCATAGAGAGTGAATCTAGCCTCCAGGCAAAGCCGTGCCCCAGCCATATGCAACACCTGTGCAAATATGCGTATGTAAACACTGGGGACGAGGTTCCAGTAAAAATTTGTTAAAATGGGTTAATGACGTTTTCAAATTCAGTCGGTCAAGATGTACATTTTGTACTATTCCCATTGATTTCGAAGCGGCAGATTTTGCAGAATGCGCCTCCGAAGTTTGGCTGTCTAATGCATTTCCCATTAAACTAAAATCCTTCTTTTGCCTTTTTCTCAAAATGCTGCTTGATATCGATGACCAACTGTCATGGCGCCACAACAAACCCCGCGAGCCATTCGCTTTAATAGTGCTCCTCCTTGTGGGAGTTCACTCTCCTGTGAGTTGGCTCTCCATGGGCAGTTCGCCACAGAAAACTATGGGCAGTAGTTTGTGTGAGTGGTCTCAGAGTATGTCGTAAGGCAACTAACCATGGTGAATATTGCCCCTTGAGAGCCAAAACACAAAAGAAAACTCACAGGACAGGTAGAAGAGCATCTTTAGCCTGTGCGCTTTTATGTTAACGAAATGACTTAATATCCCTCAGTTCCCGATGCCATGATTGTTACAGATTTGAAGTGGCCGCCAAGTTTGCCATTCCCAACATTGTGATGGACCCATCCTTAGATACCGTCCAACACGCTATTGACAGTATCGCCGCCGCCATCATGAACGTGATCAAGGGTGTCAGGTGGCTCGGAGGAGATGCCATCGGAGAAAACTTCCACCAGAATCTCATCGAGGATGACACGATCAAGGACTTGATGGAGCGGCTGAGTACTGTTGTCGATGGTGAGGAAGTTTCCCCAAGTTGTGATTGAAATTTTGAAAATGCATTTGATTCACAGAGAAATGATAGTGAATGAGAGTGGTGTAGGGAATACATTGGCGCTGTCACTACTGAGGTTCCAGGTTTGATTGCCAGTTTGACCCTTTCTTCTTAGGCCATTCTTTTTTATTTGTTGTTTAGCGGATTTTTTTCCAGTAAACTCAAGACAGGAGACAGCAAAAAAAAGAAAAATAAAAGGCCAATCTTTCTGATGGATTGATATTTTTCATTTTAGCAAGCCTTTATCCAGTTGTATTCACTAAATATTGTCTATAGATAAGTTGTAGAAATAGAATTAGGTCAAAGTCAAACCAGACGTCATAATGCCGTTTTGACCACCGCATTGTTGGACCGCGTCTTTTGGTTCGTTCGTCAGGCAAAACGACGTTATGACGTCTGGTTGACTTTGGTGGTGTGGCTGTGACGATGACCTACGGTAATTCGATTTCATCTACATACATGTAGCTAATAATGCTGTATTAGACTCTCGGCTCTCATCTCAATAACTCTTACCTGGCCCTGGCATACTCACTGCTCATATCGATGTATTATGAAGCGCCATTTCAACCCACAGTCATCACTAACCTCTTCTGAATCACTCTCCTCCAGATCTCCAGCTCATCATGCGCCAACATCTCGTCCACTTTGGCATGTATGACTTCCTCTGGAAGGACGACCTCAAGGGGAACTTCTACGAGTTCATCGCCGCCGAACCGGGACTTTTCATCTTGAACCGTGAGGTTGATCGGCTATTACGAGTCGAGAAACAGGTCTTGGATATCCCGTCTATCCTGCCGACTGGTCCGGTGGCGTTGATCACGGATCCTGTGAAGAATGCTCTCCATGGGTTTGCCATCGAGTGGAAGACGCAGTACGCCTCTGTGCTGCATGAAGAAGCTAAGGTTGGTAGACTGGGAAACCATGATCTCGCCATAATCGGGAAGGGGGGGCGGTTGCCGTAGGCAGTCGTTTGGAGGCAGATGCTGTCAGTGCCTCTGCTGAGGGGGTCTGGGGTTCTCCCCAGAAAATCTTAGTTGTAATCAGAGTGGGGGGGGGGGGTGGAAACCCTCTGGACCTGCGCCTGCACTGCCCAGATGCCCCGGGATCTATAGTCATGTACCATAAATTGCGGACCATGTTTACACGGCGTCAGTGACGTCGCAATGTATCAGCATGTGTTGGATGCACTACGACGTCACGTGACACGGTCCGGAATTTTCGGTACACATCTATAGCTCTAGTTTGGGCTAACAGAGAGACACTGAAAACAACCCTTGTAACCTTGAAATGGAATGGAATATGTTCAGAAACCCAAGTGTCAGACCCATACAAGACTATTTCCCACTTTCTTCCAGAGAAAACTCGATGCCGCTGTCCTGTACCGCATGAATGTTAGGAATCGTCTTGAGTTGAATGTGACCAACCTGGACCAACTGAACAGTACCCTACACCTCCTGGAGGAACTGAGGGACATGGAGAATAAGATTGATGCTATCTATCTGCCCATTGAGAACATGTATTTGAAGCTGAGGTAAGCTTCGCAGGGTGTCTACAAGTCTTAAAAAGTTGTAAAAAGTCTTAAATTTGGAACTTCCATTTTTAAGGCCGTAAAGTCTTAAATTTGGAAATTTTTGTAAGGAGGTCTTTAAAAGGTCTTAATTTTGACTTCAAGACAATTTTGGAAAAAAGTTATCGGTATTTTTTCTACTGATGCTTGTGTAGGCCTAGGTTTTATTTGGCCAGCCTGCATTCAAGTGAATACATGTACCTATACCAAATTAACAGAAAATGGGAAAAGATCAAAATAAGTCTTCCCCTTCACTGCCTAGCATATCCCAGGGATCTATTTTGATGGTTCATTTAGAAGAAAATAGGTCTTAAATTTTGCCGATACTTGGTCTTAAAAAGGTCTTAAATTTGGTGCTCCACGTGCTGTAGACACCCTGGCTTCGGGCCTTCACAATGTTTGAACATTTACATTTACCAGAGATTTTGTATTGTGTCTGCGCAGACAATCAGTATACAGTACCACTACTTCTCATTTGTCTCCAGGGAGTTTGAGCTCCGTCTTCCAAGGAATGAAGTCGAGGAGGTGGACCTGTTGAGAGATCGTTGGCAGGAGTTGTTGGAGTTGGCTGACAGTGTCCGCATGAACCTGATGAGGGAAAAACGTATGGCGTTTGAGCAGGAGCTAGACAAACAAGTCAAGGTGAGAATATATGTCATCTGTAAAGTCCTCAGCTCCATTTAAAGGTACTGTCACACTGAAGTAGTTCTCAAAACGTCCTGCCCCATTCTAAAAGAATCGTAAAACGGGCTAGAATGTGTAACGTAGGCCAAATAATGCCTCGAAGTTCTGGAACACCCTTCCTGTCCGAGCCCGTCCATGAAGTTCGTAAAAAGACTGTAAAAAGTTGCAACTACACCCACTCTGTTCGCACACAGTTTGGACCCGTTCGGCAACATTTTCAAGAACGTACTGAGAACTGGATCAGTGTGATGGGGGCATACCTTATTTCTTTGTAACTTTTGGGGTTTTAGCTTCTCTGAATACCGTAAGCCAGCATCCAAACTTTCTCCCGTTTCTTTCAGACATTTGTCGTTGAGGTGATCCAGTTCAGGAATGCCTTCGACGCCCAAGGTCCAGCTGTCCCCGGTATAACACCCCAAGATGCCGTCATGAGGTTGAATGCGTTCCAGTCTAAGTACCAACTTTATGACTCAAAGAGGCGGACTCTGGACTCTGTGTCCAAGTTGTTTGGTATTCCATGTAAGCCGTTCCCTGAGCTGGATAGGACTGGTGAGGTAGGTTTGCAGGACTTCAGATCATCCCACACTGAATTGAGGGACATAGCGGCATACATTATACAGTGTGGGACCTCTCAGCACCACTTTGGTTCTTAAAGGTTCCAAAGGCGATATTTGTCAAGGACCAGTGAAAGACTCCTGATTGGCTGACTGAGCGATTTAGATGTTACTTGAAGCCCAGAGTCAAAGAATCAAATGGTGAAATTGGCCACAACATTGATGAAATGTATAATCTTGATCTTTTCAGGAATTGGAGCTGCTCGGTATGCTCTACGGTCTCTACCAGAAATACATCCGCTTTGACCAGCAGTTTCGAGACACCCTGTGGGCTGATGTTGATCTTGAAGAATCTTCTAAAGAGGTTAGTAAACGGACTTAGGTTTTTACTGGTGATAGTGATTTAAGAAATGTTCACATTTCAAGTCAGTTCTTGTAGTTGTTACTGCATGAAGCCAGCACCTGCACCTGCACACATGCTTGAATACTTATCATGGGCGCGTCACATCTTGAAATATCAAGAAGGCCTACAGTCACTTTGCCTTTGGACTTGCTCCACTCGTAGATGGAGTGTAGTCTGAAAGGTAGCAATATGAACCTTTGATGCTTCAAGATGTTCTCTCGTGGAAATAAGCAGCCATGTCTGCCCTTCCCCAGCCAACCAGCCCGTAGAATTGATCATTTCTTCATCTGAATGCAAAAATCAGCATCATTTTCTCAATTTCGGTTGAAAGTCACCATCCCACGAACCCTGGCTGCCCAGAACCTTAAGGGCTTTCATGATAACACGTATTCCAACCTCACTTCTTCTCTTGGATAACTTCCCTCTCAACTTTGCACATTTCTAGGACTCATTCTGTTACCAGGTTTGTAGGGAGTGATAGCTAGCAAGCTTGGATGGTTTTCCTGTGTACGTCACATTATGTATGAGCTTCGTGTTGTTATGTGTTACTTCCAATTCCGGCCTGACTTAACAATAGGCCTACCTCACCATTGTGACCATGTCTGTCAAAACCCAGCCAAAGTCGCTGAACACCACAGGGTTGATAAGTTATGTAGGGAGTGTCATCACAATGAAAAAAATGACGGTCTGTTAGTGGCAAATAAAGCCTTATCGATTGTGCAACAAAGGGCATGTATGATCAAGGCCTATGTCCCAGGGACTTTGGCTGGGTTTTCACAGACCGGGTCATGTAGTTCCTTACGCGATGGTTTATTTGGTGTGATTCGTCTCTCGCTCGGGGAATTTTCGGCAAAAGCCCTTCCTTGATTTCGGGTATTTCCGTTAATTAAAGTCTGTACTGGCTTGTGGTCGACAGCGCAACGTCATCACTGACTCATGATGGCGTCAGGGTGTCGACCAGATGACAAGGTTGACAGGGTCGACAGCAATATTTTGTCTTTGATTTCGTGGAGATTTCAGCTGACTTTATTTACCCTTATCAATTTCAGGTTGAAAGTTTCTGGGACGAGTGCCTTGCCCTCCCGAGTAAACTCAAGGACTGGGAAGCTTACAACGGGATGAAGGCCAACATACAGCAATATCTTGATATTTTCCCGTTATTACAGCGACTGGCATCAAAGGTATGGTTCAGTTTAACACTGATAAAATTAGGGGGTTAAGGAAAGGGAAGGGTTTCTGTTTAAGAGTTATACGCAAAGGTTCTTTTCTAACTGTAGCAAGTTTCTCTTGCAAGTATTGGGTACATGTCTTATCGAGGTGGAATCAGGAGTCACAACCACATTATTAAAACAAACTATGGTAGATTTGTGATGAGTTGTTATAAGTAGGCTGTACCTATATGGCATGGTCATCAGGCCGGCTAAAGCTGCGTTTAGCTGCCAAATGGTAAGCAGAATGCAGATCGCGGAAACGGAACACGGAATAGACATTTGTTCGCTCCAAGCCATTTCCCTTCATCCATTTATCTGCACGCGGTAAGCGGTTTGCGGAACGCGGAAAGACAGATCACTCGGTGTAGCAGTTTTTCCGTCCAGAATAAAAATCTGCATACCACAGAGCACCGTGATTGGACAGGGACAGACCAAACCAGTGCCATGTTTACAAAAGCATTAGTGATACTGCGTGCAGATAAATGGAACACACGGAATGTTTACCGCATTCCGTATACTGCATTTCTCTTACCACGTGTCGGCTAAATGTCGCTATTCCTAATAGCCAATGGAACTGTTGCTAGAGGTCAAGCCACTTGCTAGTCCTAGTGAGGAGTACCAATCTTAGGAACATACTTTACCAGATTATTTACCTTCCTGCATGTCGTCAAGCACGTATTGCTACCAACAGCTCAATCTGTTGGTACTAAACGTGAACTCATTACCATTCTGTTAATGCCTAAGTCAACAGGTTGTTCTGGCCCATTCTCTTCCAGCCAAAACGTGATCTACAAGACCAGGTTGACGATGATAACATGACACATCCAACAGTTAGTTCTGAGACGTTGATTCTCAACCCCTTTTTCATTCCAAAGTTCCCGCAAACGCAAATCCCGCTGACCCCAGCCTCTCTTTGCCTGTGTACGACTCGGGATTGTATCTCCCGTACTCCTCCCCCGGCTCCCCTACCGCATGAGGCCTGTTAACAGGAGCACTAGTCTTGTTGACTAAGTGACAGCTGACGTGGCTTGCCGCCATCCCTTTTCAAAAGCGTGTGTTATAACATTCTTGTCCCTTTTCAGGCTGTGGTAAGTCACATAGGTACACTTTCACACATCTAGGTAATGTGGAATCCAAACACTTTCAACATTAACAACACACGGCAGGTTTTGATGGCATTACATTGCATGAGTCTCACACAAACTCCTCACAGCGCCACCTATCGCCATTCTTCCATTATGAATATAGTGAGGTACGGAACTGACGGCGATTGGAATGAGATTGGAGTCTCACAGTGTCATGTTCAGATGTCAAGGTCATAGGGTCAAGTCAGTCAAGGTCATAGGGTCAAAACAGATTCCAGTCCTAAACCATCTTCATTCTGCTAGACTAACCACAATAATGCTCTGTGATGTCATCAGGTTCTCATCATAATCATTCCTCCTTTCCTAAAACCATCTTTTTGCAGTTTAATAGTGAGTTTTGAAAGTTGTTTTAACCTGGTATTTGGCCTCTGTGTTCGTGTTGTTTGCTACATGTACGAACATTCTGCATTTTGTCTGGTGACTTCTGAGGAAAGCTGACAATCAACTCGTGAACCATTGCAGTGGCATCACATGGACAGTCAGGCTTCTATATGGGACCATTGCAGTGGCATCACATGGACAGTCAGGCTTCTATAGGGGACCATTGCAGTGGCATCACATGGACAGTCAGGCTTCTATATGGAACCATTGCAGTGGCATCACATGGACAGTCAGTCTTCTATATGGGACCATTGCAATGGCATCACATGGACAGTCAGGCTTGGAACCATTGCAATGGCATCACANCCATTGCAGTGGCATCACATGGACAGTCAGGCTTCTATATGGAACCATTGCAATGGCATCACATGGACAGTCAGGCTTCTATATGGAACCATTGCATGGCATCACATGGACAGTCAGGCTTCTATATGGAGCCATTGCAGTGGCATCACATGGACAGTCAGGCTTCTATATGGAGCCATTGCAGTGGCATCACATGGACAGTCAGGCTTCTATATGGAACTATTGCAGTGGCATCACATGGACAGTCTGGCTTTTAGGTGGAACCATTGCAATGGCAAACTGGAGTGTGGGCATCATGTTCTACGATTTGAAGTCGTGATGCCACTCTCAGTGACAACGACAAACAGTGTCTCTTCTTGTTCATTAAATCGGAGCCCATTACATCAACCCTTCTCCACATTGTACCGGGTACTTGGAGCTGTATACCTCATAGGTTGAACCATAGTCTACCGTGGTGTGAGTTCTAGGTGGCAAAAACTATCATAACGGACACGTCTGATACTCTCAGCACTTAACTCTAGTCAGGCATAGTTTGAAGTATTAAAAAAACTTTGTAAATATGATTTGCCGTGTTCTCATGCAGCGCGAGGAGCGTTATGACATTGATGTAAGTTTTGAGCATGCTCACTTTGACTGTTGTCGCGGTGTTATACATATGGTGACGGGGCGTGTCTGATCGTTCGAAGTTTTCTTGACAGCTGCACAATTCCCTAACAAGGATTCTCTCAAGTGTTCCCAATAAAGGATAGATTTGCACATCTAGGCCAGACAGGAGATTTTACCTTTTCGTTTGATGCACCAGTGTTAGGTTTCCTACACAGCTGTATGTTATCAGTGTTTTGTTGGCAGAGCTCCTCCTGCGTGCCCTGACCCATATTTCAATCTGTCAGGACTAGCTGGGAGGGCCTGTACATCCTGAAGTAATCAGTAGTTCTAGTGTCCACTCCCTGTTACCGCCGTGGGCCGTGAGTGAGTGAGTGCTAAGAACCCCTGATTCTCCTCAGGATGGGAACTATAGACAAATCCCAAATTGACGTAAACGAGAAAGATCTGCGCACATCCGCCGAAATCGCAAACACAACCTCGGTCTGAAAGTGAATGACATGATGCAGAGAAACCCACGACAGTGACATCCACGACGTTGCGTCAGAGTCGACCATTGCTGAATCGTGGATTGCGTCACGTGAGCTGGTTTCAGATCGAGGTTGTGCGATTTTGGTGGAAGTGCACAAATCTGCGAATTCGGGAATCATCTGTACTGACCCATGAGTACTCTCGGTCAGGGAGCTAAAGAGATCAACCAAATCCACCAGGCTATCCTCTAGCTTCTGTGATGATGTTTGATTCTCCTATCCCTTGCCTCCAGGATCCCTTTCCCTACTTCAAAACTGTTCATTCTTCTCCTCTCTGTTGGTTCCCTTTCAGGGCACATAACCAGAAACATTTATGCAATACCCCCTTGCACTCTTCTCACCCGAAGTGGCCATTGTGCCCTTATCACCATTCACATTCCACTACCCGTGAAATATTGGTATGTGCCCTGTTAAATCTTTGTGTCTTCCCTGTTTTTGCATGATCTGTGTGGCCTGTTTAGCTGCGTGTAGACCATCACCCACCCACTAGGGTTAGATCTCTGCATGCTGTAGGGTACATTTCTGTGTGTTCTCACTATCCCACATTGATATCTCTGAAAAAAATTGTACAAACTGGGTTGAATTCGTAACACATTGATTACTTAAGCTAGGAATCCACCATTGATTTTCAAGCTGATTTTGTGTTGACACTCGATTGCCGTCGTGGACTCGCTAGACGTGATTTCCACCAATGGCAAAGATGTGGTCAGTTTCAGTCGGCGACCGGAATCACTTCCTTGCGATCGTATTTAATCGCAGGTAGCAGGTTGCAAAGCAAGTGGCAACGCAGAAAATCAGCTGTGGATTCCTAGCTTTAAGGGTTCCTGTACATAGAAGTATACGGTGTACGGATATGCCGGTTAACAATGGCTTCACGGTCGCGAATCCATTTGAAGCCTTTGTTAACCGGCATATCAGATTTTTTGGGTATCAATCTGATTGATACCCAAAAAATCTCTGATATGCCGGTTGATTATGAGCATGGACCATGTGGATGAACCTACATGTCGGCAAGTTTAGGATTTATGGTGAACTGTCCTCAGTTATTGACTTCTACAGTCTGGTTTATGTGTGTAACGGGAAAGAAATGTTCTTTAGAGATTTCTCTTGTATTAGGTTCACAGTATACCAATTCAATTCAATGGGAACCCACCCTGCGGTGTATCCCGGCAGGTCGGCGCTATAAGTGATTGTACCGAAACGACGTCATTGACGTCATTTAGGTGTTGACGTTGCGTCATGAAAAAAATGCGCTACAGGAAAAATGGCACAAAAGACGTTGCTTTTATCGCCATCGTATCTCTTCATTTTAAGAAAAAAATGAATGAGATTAAAAGAAAATTTCATCTGCTACACGATAATGTACAAGTTTTATTGTCGGGCGACCAACACAAATGACTTATTTTCACGCCAGAAATAAATGGAAATAACGTTAGAAAAAAAGATATTTCAGTACAACCGCTCGCAGCACCACGTCGTGACGTTATTGTGCAAGTTCCTCATTTAATTTATTCCGACCAAGGTACAGGATACATGGGATTGAATTTTATAATACAATCAATGAGATGAACAAGAGTCAAGAAAAAAAGATCTCACAAGAGAAAAACAGGAGAAATATATTCCATAGAATCTGTCCAGTAACTCCCACTATTGGTCTTCTTCAGGAGATCCGTAATCGCCATTGGTTACAAGTGATGCAGGTGACAGGGAGCCAGTTCCAACTCGAGGCAAATGTCTTCAAACTCTGCCATCTTTTGGATATCGGACTCCTCAAGTAAGCATTAAGCCTAGTTCATACTTCAACACAAGACCATTGGCGTCCTACGGGTGATCAAAATCTGGACGCAAACTTCGCGGAATTGATAGTCCAGCGTACTTTAGCGACGGCGACCGGTTATGAAATGACTACAGTCTCGCAAATCGGATGCCGACCAAATCGCGTGGCGAGGTCGGCGTCGAACGCAAGATCATGCATCGGTCGCTGGCGATGGTCGTGCGTCGAAGTTTGAATTAGGCTTTACAGGGTAGAAACCAAAAGAGGTAGAGGACAGGATGAAGATTTTATAAATGTGGTGCCACTGGCTGTTCCTAGGCTCTCCTTTATCAGCTCTCACGGTAAACTTCGTAGGGACAGTAGCAACTTCTTGCTCAACGTTTCGGTAGTTGTGAGCTCAGAGAGACCTGTCTGTTATTGTAGGCCTACTCTCTGTTTTCTAGACATCGTGCTGCCATTGAAGAAATCTGTCACTGTGCCAGCATGGAGCTTGAGCTTGAGGTTAAGTTACGTATCACGGAGGAGGAATGGACCGAACAGGTAAGAAGGATGAGATCTTTTCTTCCTCTGCATTTGGGGATGACCATGAAAAACTTAATCTTGTCATTCAACAAAAATTCCTGGCTTAACTGTAGCATTGGAGACCACAGAAAATTCAAATCCACGAGAAACTACATGTAATTTCATATTTTGCAATGCTGCATGGGGGCGAGTTGTCCTAGGGACGAATTGTCTGTTGGTGAGTTGTCCGAGGGGTGAGTTGTCCTAGGGGCGAGGCATCCTTAGGGTGAGTTGTCCCATGGACGAGTTGTCCTAAGGGTGAATTGTCCAGGGGCTAG
>NMRB01003438.1:10191-28670 GCA_002633025.1 Notospermus geniculatus | reverse complement strand
GGCCCAGCAGGGCTTATGCTGTGGTTGGGGTCATTGAGTGGTGGTCTGTCGTGCGTTAGTCCGTACGGCGGTACGTCCGTACGTCCGTAAACTTTGGTTTGTTAGCGCTCTAGCGCCTTTATTTTTTGAGGAATCTTTTTGATCTTTGGTGGGTGTATATATGGGCCTAAGATCTAGGTCGAGTTCGATTTTGAGCGTGGTGGGATTCCTACTTTGGCCTCCAGGGGGCGTTTTGTGAAAAATTTCAAAGGGCTATATTTTGATAACGGTTCGAACTATCGTGTTGAAACTTTGTACACATTTACCTCTAGGTTATAGCAACTTACAGACAGAATTTCGGTGAAATCTGATTCTTGACTTTGCCAATAGGGGGCCAAAACCAAAATCACTAAAAGTGCTATTTCTCCCTTACCAAGAGATGGATCGTTGTCAAATTTTTATCATGGGTATATCTAATGAGGATACACAAGATAATACTTGAGTTTTTAAATTTGACCTACTTTGCAAGGTCACAGGGGTCAAAGTTTGTCTGAAATTACGAAATTGGCTCTTTTTGTAATGGCTTGACCTATTACTTTGAAACTTTGCACATACATGTACCTACCTCTAGGCTGTAACAACTCAGAAGAATTTTCGGCAAAATCTGATTCTTGACTTTGCCACTAGGGGGCCAAAAGTCAAAACATAAAGTTTTTGTTTCTCCCTAACAAAGTGATGGATCTTCGTCAAATTTCTATCAAGGGTAAATAGGATACATAACATAATACTGCTTCAAGCCAAGCGGGCACAGTGCCATTGGCACTATTTTTAACACCAAAGTGCATGTGTTGCATTGATGTCGCACATCGTTCGTGACGTTATGTGCGATGCGTCATTCAGAATCAATGACGTTGTTTTTGGGTCTGTTCTTTACGCTAAAATAGTCAATTTTATCGATGAAATTCATCATGTTTCCGCTTGAATTTTCGCTTGAAAACATTCAGATACATTGAGTCAGTCCTATACTTGATGATGAACGTGTAAAATTCAAAATTCAGTGGACTACTTCAGGTATATTAAGACTAGAAGTACCGTAGGGTGTAATTTCAGAATTAAATGGCAAATAATGTTGGCTTGACTTTCGACGTCATAGTTTTAACTGAGTTGTTCATCAGCGCCACATCACGAATTAGTTCCGCCGATTCCTTATTGAGCGCCACCTTGTGGGACAAAACTCTCGGTGATTACATGATTAGTTCCAAGCATATTTCATTTGTTTTCATTATTCCCACCTATTTCAGCCTGAAGATTGGATTCTTTTCAGCGTATGTGCAGAGTGTGATTTCTTGGCGTGGAAATGATAATGAATAATCACTTTCTTCTCATCCTGGCATATCAGGGGATGGTTTATTCAACAACTTGGGAAGGGGGGGGGTGCTGCAACCCGACCTTTGGGGGTCACTATTCTGACCTACCAGAGGTCGCTCCAACCCTGGGCCGACCGAATCGAAACTCCAATAGCACTAACAGGGCCTAACAGAGAAACTCTGTAATAGCAAAAGGCATTGCATACCTCTCTGTTAGGCACTGTTAGTGCTATCGGAGTTTCGATTCGGTCGGCCCTGATGTTCTCCATGCTCTCTTGTCTTAATTCAACTCTTTATTAACAAAGTTGAAAAACCTATTGTTAACCCCCCTGAATTTGATTGACAAGACTTGTGAGACCCTATTAACCCCCAAACCCTCTTCCTGGTGAGAGTTAAACCATATTTCTGACCCCTCCCTTCCTTCCTGCTTGCAGTTGTAAGATTTTGTCCCAAGGGACACCCTCTGATTACCCATCAACCCTGGTGTGGAATTCCATGATTCCAGTCAATGAACGGGATACCTGTCCTCACAGTTAGTGACAGTCTCAGTCCGAAGGGTGCCCTTTAGGCTGACTTTACATCGGATGACACGTGACGCAAATACGCAGGCGAACAGAGGCTTCATGGGGATGAATCATTTGTGAAGCCATCGTTCACCTGCGTGTTCGTGTCGCGTGTCATCCGATGTAAAATCAGCCTTAGCGGTTCAGTGTATGGCTGCGGCGGGTTGGGACAATTTCTTGCTATCTGTAACGCATGAGTACTTCTCTATGTGTCCTTGACCTGTCCTTGGCCCTAACACTGAGTTTAAAACCCTGCATTATGTTACCTAACAAAGTTCTTCATTCTGTCACAGGGTTTTCATTAACTTTTTTCCACTAACCTGGGTCATGACTTCCACAGTTTTTTTATGTAAGTCAATTTGAGGAGTTGCAGGGTCTTTAGAGTTCCAGCAATTCTTTTTCGGGTCATGACATCTTGTTACATTTTACCGGGGTCAATGTGTCAGTGCCACCTTACTACTCCCCCTTCGATTCACCGAATCAATGACGTAGTAAGCTCCACAGCCAGGGAGTGCTCCACGCCCATGGTTGTCATGGGCGACGGGAAACCCCAGTTCTGTTTTGAGCTAGTAAGGATTCACGCATGGCATGGGGTGTCCCGTAGATTGCAAAATTGAAGAAAATTTGGTGCGTGACTAATAAATATTTTGATGCCTGCTTCAGCGCTGGGATCTACTGGCATAAATGTAGACTGGGTATACAGATAGGACGTCTACACTTTTTCTATCAGCGTATCATCGAATTTACCTGCATTTTTGAGACTTCAGAGTTATTTATATTTGCGTCATTTCTGTGGTTTACGCACATGCGTAATAGACGCCATACGCAGGCTTAGTGGAACCCCTGCTGTCATGTTCGGTGGAGAATTCATCCTTACCCGATTAGTGCTTCAGCTAGAACAAAATGGAATGGCGCTCCCCCATGCCCCTTTTTCCAAGCGCCATTTGCCCTTTTCAAGGCCAAAATTAGCACCATGCCCCTTTTCAGAAAGTGCCCTGCCTCTCCAGATCAATATTTTTTTACGCCATGCCCTAGTATCAACTGGCCCTGTCCCATCGAAAACCTGCCATGCCGTACTCGCGTAAATCCATTCTCAACGCAGAGCTTTTTCGAACAATGACAGAAAGACACGAAATGTGGAAGATAATGACAGATTATTTATCAAAAAATGACATAAAACATGCAAAAACGAGGTGGCGAGTGGCAGCGGCTTTTTCATTCCCATGGCTTGTTGTGTGGTGGGACTGGCAACAAGTCTTGTTGCCTTTTCACTGAACTTTGCCTTTCCCTTGCAATTCTAGTACCATGCCCTTTTTCAGAGGTGGCGAAAAATACCCTGCCCTTTTGTAATCCTGGCTGAAGCACTACCGATTCTGCATGTATTCCTCATTATTTCAGGATGAGTCATTTCATGATAAAAATTCAGTAAGCACACATTTGAGTATGATTCGCAACGTACCAGGCTGCTTTGCAAAAGAATAACCACAGTGTATTCATAACAATGAGGAACCCGCAGAACTACGCCACGACGTGGCGCTGTCAGTGTAAGACCCGGAAGTCCTATTTTCTAACAGTATTTCCATTTACATCTTGCCCCAAAATAAACCACTCTCTTTGGTTCAGTTTTGATTAAATTACACTGTCCTGTTTCATGTTCAAAGTTCTCCATATATCACTGCTTTGTTTCATCAGAAATGCCACAGGATGCCAATACTGACAACGTCTTTTGGGGAAATTTCCACGGAAAACTGTGTAGAAAAATGTACACATGCTTTGACGACGTGACGTCAACAGCGAAAAAAGTGACGTCAGTACGTCATTCGGGTCTTATACTGACTGCGCCATCTGCAGTCATGCGGGTTCCCCATTCTGCTGACCGGGCTGGTTACTGTATCGTTGGACCATCTGGTGGAATGGAAAAGTAGAACCAGGGAAGCTGGCTAATGCTCCGCCTATACTTGACAACTAATTTCGAATTTACTGTAGTAACAGTACCTAGCAGTTTACTCTCTCTTTTAAAATGTTATTCGTCTATAACTCCGATCATGTGGGACATAACAACTTTTCCCGTGTCAAAAAAAGTCAACCAACTTAGTACATGTATATTCAACATTGAAGCATGCCGACTCAGATATTTTGCCGTCCTTCTCAAAGCATTTCTGAAAAGAAGCCCTCTTAAAATCGTCCTCCAATTCATTCAATACCAAACCCAATGATCTTGAATCAAGTTGTCATATTGCTGAACTTTAATACCGGTAGTACTAGGCAATACCCGTTTAGTGGCGGAACTGCTAAATTCATGCGTCATCGCTTGGTGGAGGTAATAGCAAGGTTGAGATCTGGTCCAACTCCCACTCCCGCTCCAACTCCAAGGTGCTAAATTTCAGATTTTTCAACTTGGAGATAAATTCACCACCCACACACATTCTGTTCATTCTCCTNACAGTATATAGGCTCTGAAGGGGGTCAGATGAAGCTGTGAAGGGCTTTTTGCGGTGGTAGTGACGATTTTGCTATTTTTTTGGCACTTTTTTACGGTTTTTGACACTTGAAATTTTGGCATTTTTCCTTGAAAAAGTGCTAAAATTTTAGTGTTTTGACCACCGCAGTAGCGATTTTCTAGTCTTCCATCTGACCCCCTTCAGAGCCTATATACTGCAGCCCACCAAGGCTCAACCGCGCGGGGACCCAAAATCATTGAAATTTCTCGACTGTACCATAAGACACCTTGATGGTAACTTCTGAAGAGCTGAGTGGAAGAATATATGCATACATGGGTTTGTCATGAATTCATATTGCTGTCTTTGGTTGATTCAAAACGGGCTATACAGTACTGAAATTACCTGTTTGATACTTCATGTGCGAAGATGTCATGATTTATACCATGATACCAATACATATTTTCATCTGATTCAGTCGTTTCCATGAACACAGGTTTGGTCCTGAGTGCAATTTTATGTTATTCCGGTCCATTTCTTCCGGTATCTGTAATCACTTACTTTCAAAATGTGGCGAGTGGTATAGGTTTGGCTTTATGGCTACTGCAAGTCGACGTAAGAGTAAAAGCTGAAGGCGTCGTTGCATAGAAACTCCGCGAGCGCTGGCGGAGCCCATCTGCCGATAGTGCTGTACATTTTCCCATGCATTTTAACACCGATAGGCTGTCGAAGCACTAGCGGAGCTTCTATGCGGCTACCCCAGGCTACAGTGAAACTATTTTTCCCAATTCACCCACCTGCCTGTATGCAGTGGTAGAACAGTGAATTTGTTATTAATTTGAGGCAGCTGTTATAGGCTACCCACATCCATTTTCTTCAGCACATCCGACTTTTTGAGATCTTTCGGGATGGCCGGATGAGCACATTGCTCAAAGCTTCATGATCACTCAACGTGAGCGGCCGAATAGTCCAATGCGCAACGCCAGAAGAAGTTTGGTCCATATGCATAAAAAAGCTTTTTACTTGAATGCTTTTTACTTGAAAATTGAAGCAATTACTTCCATCCGTATGCATAAAACCCAAAGTAAATGCTATTAGAAAAAGCAGGTTTCTATTTACTTGTTCCTTTCTAGTAAATGCTAGAATTCATTATGCATAATATTCATAATACTGAGCAATTGCTCCAACTGTAGAGCCTTTGGTAAACAAGCAAAAACAAGCAAATGCTTGTCAAGTATAAGCATTTGCTTTGAAGTAGAAGTAACAGGTTATGCATATGAAACCAAGTAATTGCTTTTACTTTTACTTTTAGCTTTAAGCAACTGCTTTTACCTTTTGCTTTTGCTAGAAGTAAATGCTTCATTTTTATGCATACGGCCCATTATTTTTAATGGCAGGGTATAGTTTGTTTAGTTTATTAAGTTTCATGAGTACAAAGTCGGAATCTATATCATCTTACAAAGTAAAATAGATGTACCCATAGGGTAACCAAACAGGTAAAAACCTTTTATAAATGGTACCCAGTATCCGTTTATATTTGCCCTGCCTACAAATGAATTTAAATTGTTACCGTTGCTTTTACTTTCGCAAGAACAACTTTTTTCTTTAGATCTTGTGCGAACGAATGGCATGCAAACTTCAAACTTGCGAAGTTATGCACTGAAAATGTATCATATGACTAACTCAAGTCGATGGAATTAAACTTTTACCATTGATATCAGGTTGAGCAAATTGATGAAGTGACGCTCGGAGGAATCTATAAGCTTACATTGTACTCTACGTTGAACTTTTTGCAGTGTGAGTCGTACACAGCACTGTTAAAAAATACTTTAGATTTTACAGAAAAAGTGCCTGGAGCAGAGTCCTCAGAACTATTCTGTAAAATTTACTGGTGAAATTACCATAGATTTGCTGAGCCTTACGACACTTTGACTGGATACCAATGCTTCATTCTAATCTCTCTGTTGGAGGAAAAGTTGCCAAATTAACTTCAGTAATATACCTATGAATCTACAGAATAGTTCTGGGGACTCTGCTGCAGGCACTTTTCGGTAAAATCTACCGTATTTTTTTTAAAGGGCCACGATATTGCCACTTTTTGTCGACAGCCGGCGCCACCGGCGGTGATTGCATCATTCTCCAATACCGTAGTTTTGTCTTTCGCCCCAGTGTTGGAGAATGTACGATTGCAATATATACGTGGGTATCCTAGGAACGGGAGTTACACTACATGGGGTGAGGTTAATAAACGGTAGTTTAACAACACTGTCAATAGAGGTCGCCCTTAACGCGGGTAGGTTTAGCGCAGGATAGGGAAGAAATACAGTGCTTCTTTAACAGTGAGTTATTCTCTTGCGCTTAGGTGTTAAAATAGTGTCGAAATATTTGTAGTTTTTTTCAAATGAATCGTTTTTTGAATGCCTCGTGCAGTAGTGTGGGATACGCGCTTTCAGAGTTGGCCAAATTAAATATGAAGTCGTAATGTAAAACATGTCGGTTACAAATGAAATAGAGGAACTCTTGACGAATGTGAGGATTCGTTTATTATGTCAACAATTAAACAATTATTTATGTACACTAAATGACATTGCAATGGCATGACAGGTAGATAAACTTTTCAATACTTCGGCTACACTTGCCCTGAATTACTCTTGTTTTATACAGGGAGAATTTTGACTGTGGTTGAGATTTGACAACATTTCCGATACATACATTTTAATAAACAACAATGTTCAGCGACGGTTTTTACATTTTAATGCATTTCTTTATTCACGTGAAACAACAACTATCTGAAATATTGATAGCTTGGGTGCAGCAGGTTTTGGGCCAATCAAATGCAGAACGAGTGAGAGAACATTCTGAGGTAATCAGTGGTTGTTCTTCTACCGCTTGCTCCCTGATCTAATACTTCAGGATGGTGATGGAACGGTATCTCAGACCTCAGGGCCGACCGCACAGAAAGTCCGATAGTGCTACCGGCGCCTATCGGCAATTACACCCCCCGTAGTCAACCGGAACACCGGGACCAAATCCCGCGAGATATTGCGAGACTTGGGTTTGGGATTTAGTCTTCAAGTAAATACAGTTGTAGAGGTCGCAGAACTGGGTGACAAGTATAAAATCACAGTCCCTTTGAAAGTTCAGAGTTGCAAAATTTGTTGGCTAGAGTATTGTTGTCTAATTTATCATCTAGGTCAATCTTCACGGCAGTGAGTGACGTGACTTTAGAAGTTCTGGATGACGGAACATCTCGCCAGACATCGCATGGCAGACGGACATTAGACAGGGGTAGCTTTGACTCTCACACGGGTAGCATCGCTGGTGGTTCACCCGCCGTCGCCCATAGCAGCATGGCGTCAACGACACCAGTTAAGGTGGACAAAAGATTGGCACAGATTCATGTAAGTAGCAGCATCCCGCTGGTAGTTTGACTCTGGAGGTAGAGACTTTGCGTCTGTATCCAGCGTGCTTTCAATTTCCCAGTTTGCTGGACTCAAGTTGCTATAAATGCCATGCAGGACGTTCATGCCTTTGCTTCCCCGCCGTGCCATTAGACCCTTCGTTCCCTTACACTCCTTCATTAATTCACAACCCTTGCTTGAAAGGGTAGAATACATAATCAAAAACACTGTTAGATTATTTCCCAATGTATCGCCATGAAAATTTTCTTAGGTTTCCCTTCTTTTCACATCCTATTTTATCCCTGCATACACCCCGTTTTGTTCTGTAGAAAGAAAAAGGCACTGCCACCCCAAGACCTATATTAGTAAGTAAACACTCAACTCTTCTGTTCTCGATGCACCCATTCTAATTCTATCACCACCTGTATTACCTAATCATTGAGGACATGCATCAGCTGCACAAAACTACTCCCCACCTGATATTAAACTTAGCACCAAGGTTTCAGTTTTAAACAGCATTCCTTGAGGATAACGTCACATCCTTCCCTTGAAGTTTTCTGTCTCAGATCTACCACACACACGTCGCCCAGCCACAAGGCATTGCACTGTACGCGTCCGTACCTGATCACGTCACTCTATCCTACTGCGCTGATTGGCTAATATGATCATCAATGGTTGCGACTTGACCGTTTCTCGTTTCCTGACAATGTGTTGCGAAATCACCGATCTAGAAGTGATGACGTCAAACTACCGTGCCCTGATTGGTCAAATGGTAGAGCGAGGGAATCCTCATTAACATAATACAATCGAGATTTAAACTCACACAACATTTCCCATTTCGGTGATGTTTCCTGATTTTTCTCGAGGACGTGGGAATCAACGGGAATTCTTGATTTTCGTGGTCTTCTGAGCCAAATTGTGCAGGTCTGAGAAAGAATACACCGTGAAACTCGATACTACAATGTATTATCAAGATAACATACTTAAGTTTATATAGAAATGTACTACCACGTTTATTAAAGTGGTCCTGAACTGCTGGGGCGAGCGAGACAGCCTCGTTTTCATTTTCCCGCGCAATGCCAGTATGAATGAGCGCCTGTCAATCATCACGTCACGTGATTACTATGGAATTTACTACGCGATCACTGATTGGGCAAGTTCTGATAGCTGACAGCTGTGTGACAGCTGATTGTCAAAACAACATGGATGCCACCAGTTCACCGAGTTGAGATTTCTCCTCGATTCCGGGGAGTTTTAGAGGATACATTCACGCCTAAGAGTGTTCAATCCGTCATGAGTGACACCATTGATGACGATGTCGGCTGCTATGCCAGGCAAGTTGGTCTTTTCTCGGAAGGAGCCCCAGAATTCGCTGACGTTACACCGGCACGGCGGTGAGATCCGCAGTTGAACTTTCGTGGGCTGTGAAAATGATCGGATGCCAACTTTTGCTTGGCGGTTTAGGACCACTTTAAGTACATGTACGGTAGTTGTTTCTAGTGCGGGATGATTAGAGGGCTTTCCCTGATGATTTGTACTTGAATCAGAGTGTTCACGTGATCAGTTTGCGACGTTCCGCTGATAAACGCCGTGGCGGTATACTTGACGAAGCTAGGTGACGTGCACAGCCTCCTTATTTTTAGCCCGCTTGGCCGCAAGGCCCAGCAGGGCTTATGCTGTGGTTGGGGTCATTGAGTGGTGGTCTGTCGTGCGTCAAGACGTACGTACGTACGTACGTACGTACATCCGTAAACTTTGGTTTGTTAGCGCTCTAGCGCCTTTATTTTTTGACGAATCTTTTTGGCCTTTGGTGGGTGTATATATGGGCCTAAGATCTAGGTCGAGTTCGATTTTGAGCACGGTTGGATTCCTATTTTGGCCTCCAGGGGGCGTTTTGTGCATCCGTAAACTTTGGTTTGTTAGCGCTCTAGCGCCTTTATTTTTTGACGAATCTTTTTGGCCTTTGCTGGGTGTATATATGGGCCTAAGATCTAGGTCGAGTTCGATTTTGAGCACGGTTGGACTGCTATTTTGGCCTCCAGGGGGCGTTTTGTGAAAAATTACAAAGGGCTATATTTTGATAATGGTTTGAGTTATCGTGTTGAAACTTTGTACACATGTACCTCAAGGTTATAGCAACTTACAGATAGCATTTCGGTGAAATCTGATTCTTGACATTGCCACCAGGGGGCCAAAACCAAAATCACCTAAAGTGCCAATTCTCCCTAACTACGAGACGGATCTTCATCAAATTTTTATCATGGGTATATCTAATGAGGATACATAACACTATACCCCAGTTTTTAATTTGACCTAATTTTCACGGTCACAGAGGTCAAAGTTTGTCTGAAGTTACGAAATTGGCACTTCTTGTAATGGTTTCAGCTATTCCTTTGAAACTTTGCACATATCTACCTCTAGGCTATAGCAACTCACACACAAAATTTTGGCGAAATCTGGTTCTTGACTTTGCCACTAGGGGGCCAAAACTAAAAACGGATCTTCATCAACTTGTTATCCAATGATACTTTTATATGGCAATTTGGCATGTTTGTACTTACGATATGGCTTAAGTGGGATTGCTGATGATTCGTACAACTATGCTGTCAAGCCAAGCGGGCACAGTGCCATTGGCACTATTTTTATCATCCTCCTCTCTTTGTCCTATCAATGACATATACTCATAGCGGATGTCCGTAGAAGATACCATAGACCTGATCCCCGGTGGACATGACCAACACCCACATATTTTATCAACAGAACCTGCTAACCTTTGAGTTCATTACACCAGCAGTTTGAAATGAGAATCTCATTTCGGTATGGAGCCAATGGTCTTTGCTCCCTATGCTATAGTTTATTTATGCTGGCCTATGCTTTATCTGAGGGCCCTGATTCAGGGGGCCATATCTGAATTCAGGGTCTCTGCCAGAAATTTTTTGAGGGTACTAATTTCTTCAAAATCAGCAAAACCCCATGAAATTAAAGAAAATGGCCCTTTTTAGCTCACTGGGGTGAGCTATTACAATGGTGATGCGTCTGTCGTCATCGTCGTTGTCCGTTAGCAGGGCACGTTTTGTAACCGCTGGAGCTATTGATCTGAAACTTGGTACATATATACCTCTAGGTCAGATGACCCACGACACCAAGTTTCGGTCCCATTCGACTCTCAGTTTGGCCACCAGGTGGCGGAAACCAAAAACACAAAAAATGCAATAACTCCTGAACTAATGACTAGATCATCTCCAAATTTTTATCATAGGTGTAGCTAATAAGGATACATAACATATATAACGGGTTTTTGATTTGACCTACTTTCAAGGTCACAGAGGTCAAAGTTCGACAAAAGTGACGAACCTGCCACAGTTTGTCATTATTTCACCGAGCGACTTCATATCTTGCATAAACATGCATTGGAGAGTACCTTACAGAATACCCAAGTTTCGGCCCGATTGGACATCCAGTATGGCCGCCAGGTGGCGTAACCTGAAAATCAAGTAAGTGCTATTACTCGGGAACGGCTTGATGCAGAGCGCTCAAATTTAAAATTTACCTCCATCTAGATGACCTTTACATGCATGTCAAATTTCGGCCTGATTTAACTTCAAACATGGCCACCAGGAGGCGTAACCCAAAAATCATCAAAGTGCTGTAACTCAGGAACGCCTTAACCCAATGTGCTCCAATGTGCTATGTGGCCCCCTGCAGATGACCTTTATGTCCATGTGAAGTTTCGGCCCGATCGGACATCCAATATGGCCGCCAGGTGGCGTAACCCGAAAATCATCAAAGTGAACTCAGGAACAACTTGCCTGTGGCCCCCTGCAGATGACCTTTAGGTGCATGTGAAGTTCCAGCCCGTTCGGACATCCAATATGGCCGCCAGGTGGCATAACCCAAAAATCATCAAAGTCCTACCTGGGAATGACTTGACCCAGATTGCTCATAACTGATATGTACCTCCCTCTGTCATTAGATTATTATGTCCAACCCAGTGAGCACATGGTCCATGGACCATTTCTTCTGTTGAATTAGTACCCTCTGACAGGAAACACTGGAATTCTTCTGTTTCCCATAGAAATTGTACTTTGAATTGTCCTTGGTACAAATTGTACGAAATACAAAGTGTCCTAGCTGGAGTTTGTGTGGTATGGATTGGCCTACATGGGTATGGGTGGTCTGAATTCTGCCAGGTGAAATAAACTCACTCCCTTTCCTGTTCTTTCCCTTGATCTCTCTAACAACACTGCTTTACCTCTGTTTACAATATCAGACTTTGATAACAGGTAAGTATCTGGACTGCTTACAATTCTAAGATCATTTATATTGTGTCTAAAGGACTACATCAGGAGTGTGAACAGTGTCAGGGACGAGATTGTCTGCGCAACAGCCATATGCAAGAGCAAGTGCAAGCGATGTATGATTGTCATCCGCAGAAACTTGTGGAGCCACGGTGGTGTAGTGGTTCGGGCCTCCGACTAGCGGTCAGAGGGTCCCGGGTTCGAGACTTTGGTGTGAGACTTTGGGCAAGTCTCTTTGCCTCACTGGCCTCTCTTCACCCAAATGCTCGGATTGTACTGCTGAATGAGCAGCTCATCTGAGTTCTACTGAAAGGTTTCAGGATAGACTGGGGTTAAAGCGTAAAGTCTGATGACACCTCTACCGTTGTTGATATCAAACTTTAACTTTAACTTTGTAGAAATGACACATATGACTCAAGAAAGAACCGAATATAGACACGATCTCGTCCCTAGGTTCTGTCAACAACTCTTGATGTGCTCCTTTCGTACATCACCAGTATATCACCAACAACTCAAAGAATTCATTCAGAATTGGATGAATTTTTCATTTCTGCTGTTATATGCATGTTGTATGGTTCTTAACCCGTTAACTGGGTAGGACGTCATATTACGTCATTACGAAATCCGCGGAATCTCCGAAAACACATGAGGATCATAGCGGGTGATCCACTGTTGCGATTTTGGCTTGAGACGGGGTTGCGTTCCCTTGCGATTACCTTATAAGGACTTCCGATTGCCATATAAGGTAACCGCAAGGGAACGCAACCACGTCTCAAGCCAAAATCGCAACAGTGGATCACCCGCTTTAAGGCGTAATAATACACCTTGCAAGGAAATGGCACTTCACAGTGCGTAGGACGTTATATCACGTCCTGAACCTTGTGTGTCAAATACTTTTTTTGGCAAATTTTTTTAAGAAAGAAAAATTAGAACTAAAAAAAATTACACAGTTAACGGGTTAAATCATAAAGAAGGAATGCATATCAACTGTGTTTCCACTCAAAAGAGACTGAATGGCGTTGTTTGTGTCTTGATGATGATCTTGGAGAAGACTACTGTCGTGATGTGAAATCTTTCCATAAAGTAGCAGTATGTTTGTGAAAACAGCTTGATATGCTCAGATCACATCAGCCTGACTCGTAGTATTTCACTGGCATGAAGTATTGTACTCACGGACACCTTGTCCAGTTTTCACGTTCATTGGTGTACTTCGGTGCATGTTAATCGTATCACACATGTCTGTACCGTCTTGAAACGTCAAGGCCGCCTACGGTTGCTTTCCTCTCAGATTTAGGCTCATGAGAGAGCGGAGACTGAAGACGTAGTGATTTAATTGTTGGTGATTCAAGAGGTTGTATACAAGAGCACATTCTGATCAGATGCATCAGCTTCTTCAGTAACCGTGGTTGGCCTACATTTGCCCATTTGCCTCGTATGATGAAACAGCCTCATATGATGAAACAGCCTTATACGACATAAATCGGCCTCATACGACATGAAACAGCCTCATATGATGACATGAAACGGCCTCATACCACATGAAACAGCCTCATACCACATGAAACAGCCTCACACGACATGAAACAGCCTCACACGACATTAAACAGCCTCACACGACATTAAACAGCCTTACACAACATGACACAGCCTCATATGTCATGAAACAGCCTCATATGACATGAAACAGCCTCACACGACATGAAACAGCCTCACACGACATGAAACAGCCTCACATGACATGAAACAGCCTCACACAACATGAAACGGCCTCATATGATATGAAACAGCCTCATATGACATGAAATGGCTTATATACGACATGAAACAGCCTCATACGACATGAACATTTTCTCATCTTTGTCTTATTTTTCCTTCAACAATATTTTTCTGAAATTTTCTCTGACATTTGATGTTTTCTACAAACTTTTCCTCAATATGAGGACATTATTATCTCCTGAGTGTGCTAACTTTACGATTGTGCCACGCAGGCAAAAGGCAAGGGTTCACGTAGAAAGTCCCGGGGATCACAGCACCACTCAGCCGGGTCGAGTTCCGTAAGTACACCACACGGTCACCTGACAGCCCACGGACAATGGTGACGTGAGTGGTAGACGGTGGTCGAAGGATAATTTCAACTACTTTTTAATCACTTTGGCACTTTTTATTATCAATTTTGTTCAAATTGCTTTAAATCAGGGTTCACCAGCCACCAAAGAATTCTGCATTTAGTTTTTCATCTAAAACAAGTTCTTCTCCAGGCCGGTAGCAACACAATGGTTTTCTAGGCCCTTAACCTGAATAACTATGAATTTTACACACGTGTTGGCCTAATCGCGCTTCGTAAATATGGCCCTTAAATTTTATTGATACAGGGCTGCAGGAACCCTGTCCAACTTGTCCAGACGTTTATTGCCGGCTGGTATAGAGATTGAAAGACCACTGATTGGCTGGCAATTTGAGCAGAACCATCTCCTTGCACGATGTTTAACACAAGATATTGTCATCTTTTCAGCTGTTAGGAATATATTTTATCTCTTTCACATCCTTGGCATGAAAATTCAAACGTTTGATTCCCGAGTTTTGGGAGAACACTACCCTCATAATACAATGTTGGGTTTAATACTTTCACACACAATGTGTGGTCTCATCGCACAACTGTCAGGGGCGGATCCAGAATCATGGGAAAGAGGGGGCACAGCCAGCGCACATCGTGGAAAACCTCGGTCAAATTTTAACATTTTTTCAAAATTTCGAAATTTCCCGGTCAATTTTAAAGATTTTCCACAAAATAGAGGAGGCACGGGCCGGGTGTGCCCCCCTTGGATCCGCGCCTGACTGTCCTGCATGTCGGAACACTACAGTACCACAGGTTCGTAAGAACACTGGATCGGACAGAACCGAATCAGAGCATAAAGTCACCGAATCAGAATCAATTAACATTCATGTTTCTTTTAAATGCAAGAATTATGAATTATATGACTTAGAAATAAAAATAAAATGCAAATTTACACTTAAATGTTGAATTTTGTTAGAAATCTGCCGTCTGAAACACATAAACTGTGATGGCAAGCAGTGTAGCGCCACGGCTGTGTCGACGGCAGAGACCGAATTAACTGCTGACATCAGCCGGTCTTTCAACAGCCAGAATCGGAGTTCATTCATTAAAAAACCCAATTGCCTCCCAGATAATACGCAATATCTGTTCATTATATTCCATAAAAATATAAGAACTTGTGGTTAAACTTCATACTAAACGAAAGCCAATTCTGATTCGGTGCAATAGTGTCCTGATTTGGTCTGATCCGGTCCAATTTGGTCCGATTCGGTGTTCTTATGAACCGCAGTACCACTATATAGACCCCTTTATGAACTATTCTCTTACGTTTGGACCAGTGTTCCTTTCTGTGTGCAGAACTGCAACCAAAATGCTGAATTCTGAACACTGAAGTGAAATCGCAGTGTAATAGTTTGCCTTGCAACGGAACAAATGGTTCCAGTCGTTTGACATTCAGATGTGTGACGAAAATGATGGTTTCATTCCACAAACTGTATATAATTGATATTAGATTGTTGTGAGGCATCCACACCCACTATCAAATTGTATCATACAAGTCTGAAAACCTAATGCTTTGTGTGACTTTAACCATCAATTAAAGGAGCCCTAATTGACACCTGTCAATCAAAAAACACAGTTATCAGCGTACAGCCTGTGTTATAAGCCGTGGTTACACTACATAAAATCCCCGGGTATTTTGCATTCACTCATATGAATTGTCGGGCTTCAAGACACCCCTGTCTGAAAAACACGGGTTTTTGAAACACGGCAAGCTTGCGGTGCTTCTTAGCACGGCTACAGATGGTGCAGCCGTTACATGTAAGTGACGTCGTTTTCGCGCCTCCAACAATGTGTGCCAATAAAGAAATGACTGAAGAATAAGAGCATGCAGCACACCTGTCGCCGGGCTACATGTAAACTACAATGTAGTAGTGTGACCTCTCGCCGGGCTTTTCGTACACACGGGTTTGATACGGGTTGGGAAAAACACGGGTATTTTCAACAGGTGTAACTGTAGCAAATAAGAACCTATGGGTATGTGGTGTAATATGCCAACAACTTCTGGTGTCATTGATATAAGTTAGGAGGGGAATCTTTACTGAGCCAACAGAGGTCAAGTTCTTCTTGAAGATGAAACATCACTGTACACTTCACATTTATTTCATCGCAATCTCACCCTTTTCTCTCCAGAACATCCCACTGCATCTTCAGCAGCATGTATCCCTGCTCCCGTCAGAAGAGGTGGACGAGGCACAGATATCCTGGCAGGCTGTCGGAATCAAGAGTGCCGATGGCGAGGCTCTCAATCTCAAGGAAAAGGTAGGTACATGTGACCCGATGTAACGTTTTTCAGTGTGGCAGTTTTTCTGTGCGACTCCTATTGTTTGCATTTGGAACACACTGGGAAACGGACTCGCTGTTTCTCTGTGTGTCGCTCATTGTCAAGTCGCGGCTTATTCCATCAATCTATTGTAATGTCACACTGGCACACAGGCCTCACTGAAAAACGTTACACCGGCACAACAAAATGAGTCGGAATGCACGCAGAAGACCAAAGATGACACCAGACAACAGTTACAGAAATCGACAAAGTCAAATTTCACAATGGTCAGACAATCCGGAAATCAACAAACCGTTGGTGTCACCTTGGACATGTTGGGTCTTCTTCTGTGCGACGTCCGACTCATTTTGTTGTGCATCTTTGGGACTTCACGCCTTAATTTTAACGACTCATTGGCCAGTGTATTGGTTTGTAATATGGCTGCAGGGGTGGATCCAGGACTTGGGGGGGGGGATCGTTAAAGGAGTGATATGGTCATCCGTACCTCATTTCATATCTCCGTCCAATGTGCTTTCAGGTTCCATTAAAAGATGGCGTTGAGGTGTGGCTACAGCAGTTAAAGAGCACGATATCTGATACGCTACGTGAGATGGTTGGACAGGTCATGCATGATGTCTTTAACGGAGTGCCGGTGGATGAGATTGTACTGAAGGTAGGGCAAATAGAGGAACGTGCGGGACTCAAAGTGTTGTCCATGGAAAAAGAGGGGACAACTGTGGACACTCCTTCTTGACAACATGGTTAAGGACCAGTGGCAGGGGCACATTCTGGTTGCAATAATCCAAGGCCTAGGACATGCACTGAGTTGACTTTCAGCATTGTGGACAGCTTTGTGGAAGACACACCAGTTCTGTTAGGCCTGACTAGCCAGGCACCCCTATTCCCCACACCAGTGGTTGTGACAGCCCTATAACTTTCATTCATCTTCAAAGTAGACTTTTGGTATCTACTAATCCACTGGAAGTAGCACCAGGGAACACCCTGGAATTCGGACTCTTCCCATTTAGGGCCGTATTTACGAAGGGCGATTAGGTCAACACGCATGTAAATTCATAGTTATTCAGGTTAAGGGCCTAGAAAACCATTGTTTTGCTACCTTGTATGCTGCTTGATCTGCAGCGTTTACCCACACGATAACCACATGCGGTTAACATTCCTGCGTTTACGTGCAGGAGGATCGAAGAAAAGAGTTGAATGACTCTAAACAAGGCCTATAGGTTGTTCAAATTTTTCTTTTGTCCTCCTGCAGCTAGACAAAGGAAAGTTAACCACAGGTGATTATCCTGCAGGTAAACGCTGCCGATCAAGCAGCGTACAAGGTAGCAAAACAATGGTTTTTGAGGCCCTTAACCTGAATATCTATGAATTTACACGCGTGTTGACCTAATCGTGCTTCGTTAATACGGCCCTTATACTCTTGTGGGAAGTTAGCTATGCCAGTGACGAAAACCGACGGAAGCTCGGCTTGTGGAAGTACCTGTTTATGAAAATGTTCTAACTTTTTTGCACAATGGTGATGATTACTGATTGTTAGCTCAGCTGTCAGCT
Organism: Notospermus geniculatus; assembly: GCA_002633025.1. Taxonomy (NCBI): domain Eukaryota; kingdom Metazoa; phylum Nemertea; class Pilidiophora; order Heteronemertea; family Lineidae; genus Notospermus; species Notospermus geniculatus. Next base: position 10,679 of record NMRB01003438.1, on the reverse strand, counting down.
GAGCTAGTCATATGTATACTGAGTGGCGTCCGTCTGTGTGTGTGTGTGTGTGTGTGTGTGTCGTCCGTGAACCTGGCACGTTTCCCAACCGCAAGGCCCAGGGTCATGAAAGTTGGTGGAGCCGTAGTCCCTAGGGAGGGCTCGAAACAGAACCAAAAATTTTTGCGATCTGACCTACATTGTGCCCTCCAGGGGGCATTTTCCGTAAAATGGAAAACCTCAATAACTCAGTCCAGGGGCAGTATATCAAACTGAAATTGATATGGTATGAAGCTTGATTTTTGGTACACCAAGTGCAATGGAAATTAATTCGAAATTTGTTCTCGAGGGGGCGCTAGGTGACAAAATAGAAAACAGCACTATTTGAATTTCCCGCGCCAGTTACTTTGACATGTTGGATGCTCTTTTGTTCATGGAATGAGGAATTATGGGAAAGATGCTTATGCTTGCAGAAAGTGAATCGAGATGAAAAATATGCCTATTATAAT
>NMRB01003437.1:41952-57374 GCA_002633025.1 Notospermus geniculatus | reverse complement strand
TTACAAAATTCCTTCTGTCAAATGCGGTTTTCAGCGGATTTTTTCGACGCTGATACCATTAGATAGCCAGGCAAATTTACTACTACATATGTGGGATTCAATTTTCTCCACCCCATTGCTTTGGAAATATTCAAGATAAACTGCTGTCCATTTACTTTTGGCCATGAGTGTACATTGTACCAGACTTCTTGACTATTCAAATAATGTTTTCTTTAAAAAACCAGAAAAAGAAATTCAGTGCAGTTTCGACGTGATCGTCCTTTCTAAATGAAAATTGACACAACTTCAATTGATTGTAACTAATATAATTTTTCTCTGCAGAGAATATCGGCCCCAGTACGAGAAAATCAAACAGGAGAAGGCCGAGGCCATTCTGAAGGATCAGGAGGAGCAGATTGCCAGATTACGACTTGATGTTGCTGGGGAAAGGTCAGGTGGTTCCTCTGGTAGGTACCGCCTTAAAAATGGGGGATGGAGTTGGGGTGGAAGATGAAAGAACAGCTGGTAACAGCAGAACCAAAAGAGGGCCATTGCATGGTTGTATTTCTCTATTCCCAAGGATTAGCTTGTCGTATTCTCACTGACTGTGGTCACTTTGAAGCATATATGTGACCCGTCACGACCACAAAATGAGTGTTAAGTCGCTCTGAGGTTGGCAGGGTGAAACCAAATATTTGTCAATTTCAGAAGACCTTGGCCTGTTGTCTGACTTTTGTGAAACCTGAGTGATTCTGTTTCTTCCTTTTTATCCTGGTGGTTATTTTGGTTCACTCTGGTTCATATTCTGAGCAACTTAAGATTCATTTCGTGGTGATGGGTCACATATTACTGCAGTTTGATATAATGTATTATTTTCATTTAGCTTCAAGTCTGCGTGACAGCATACGGAGTGAACGTCAACGTGGTGGACTGGTGCTGCACCCAGGTGGGGACGAGGAAGAGGACAGTGAAGAAGAATTCAGGCCCGAGGCAGAAGGTATGAACTGATAATGAGTACCATCCTCCCATTACAGGGCTTTGGTCTCACTCCACTTCATACACTCACATGAGTGGATAAAGAGGAGCGAGGTAAAAACCTCTGGTGAGGGATAATGAATGAGTGCAGACTCACTATATTGTGTACATGTACATGTACATGTATGTGCAATTTTTCAGTTACTTGTATTACCATCCTGAGAACATCAGGGGTACTTCGTGCTCCGCACACAAACCCCTGAGGACATTCACCTGATTTGCTTGGGTGTTTGGCACCTGAGAAAAAGCGCCTTAAGATGACAGGTGTTAAACGTAGACAGACCTGTCAAGTCGTGACGAAGGGAGCCAGCGCTGAGAACCCCTGATGTTCTCAGGATGAGTTTTACAGGCGCAAGGTTCAGAGATGGTTTTTCTGCAACTGCATATATCACTTCGACAGTGCTGCCACCTATTAAGTGGCAAGGTACTTTACAGTACCGGTAGATTAGAATGAGACTTTGTTTTGTACAACCGTGTTTCAACGAGTGTCTTTGTCCAGTGACCACAATGACCACCATCCACATTGTCACCCTCCTAAGACATTCTTCCTTCCTTTCAGATGAAGATGAAGCCAGGGAAAGGGAGTCATTCAAAAGATTTCTTGAAAGTCAAAATGAGTGTCAAGATAAACCAGAGGAGACGTGACAGAGGGACACTACCGTGGAGAATGGACATTAACTGTGTTCAGATCTATCTGTTCATATAGTGTGAGCCATACATGAGCAGATGAGATCATTGAAAGATATTTGAATGGATTTTGTTCATTTTTTAGCTCACCTCTGTGAGGTGAGCTTCTCTCATGGTGTGTCGTCCGTCGTCCGTCGTCGTCGTCGTCGTCCGTGTTTAACACGAGGTGGTTGTGCATCGATTTTGCCCTATGAGAGGTCGTTCTGATTCAGATTTTCCTTGTGCATCTAGGTGCACAAAATGGCTATCAGAAACAACTACTAAAGGGCCTTCTGATTCATGTCTCGAAAGTGGGTGCACAGGCATTAACTATCCATCGAAAATTTGTCCTCCGGCTCTNTTGAAAAATGGACTTCGACCCACACCTCATAAAAATAGTGGGAGCTAGGATGCTTTAACCGTGCCTAAATGTGTGTCTTGGTACCGTCTACTTATATGCCAAATTTTGGTTCGATTGGATTTCAACATGGCTGCCAGGCGGCCATCTTGAAAAAGTGACTTTGGCCATCTCATCGGTAGTAAATGTTACGATGTTTCTGCACTAATCCTTCACCATTCAGTGTATCACCAGGCTACTCACACTTCATACTCTGTCACAGAGGTGAGCACAATGGCCCTGGCCATTTCATTAACCATCTGACAATTCAAGTGGATATTCATTCAAATGTTTCCAACCATCTGACAATTCAAATGGATATTCATTCAAATGTTTCCAAATTGCAAATTTTCAATCTCAGCTCAGTGGTTTAGTACTGAAAGTTACATGTACGAATGATTTCTTTTGCCCTGGGGTCGACACAGTGGTAGGCGAATTTCTCACTCCTGAAATAGGCGTGGTGAAAGGACAAGGCAGAATGATATCATCACTTCAGCACAAAGCCATGGAGAATTGGAAATATAGTCAAACCTGGGGATTATTCACAAAGGTTTTACGAGACATGCTGGTTCGTGAATCACTAAATAAAATACTACATGTATGCAAGTTTCCTTCCGGATGGGTAAAGCACACAAGGGCTACAAGTCACATGAGACTTTGTAAATAACACACCTGATTGTCATGTGCTTTTTACATAGGATTACAGAATCTTTGATTTTCTGTAGCACATTTTCCCATTAAACATATTTGCTATTGACAAATTGTTTGTTTGCGAAAGAGTCATTCAATGCTGATGAGGATTTCAATGCAGTTTTATTCAGATATGATTATGCTTTCAAAATGTACGTGCCTTCAAAATGGTTTTGCATACCGGTATCAAAAATTCATGAATTTTTGCCGGTATATATATTGGTTGATTGTCCTCTCGATCTATGGAAATTTCATCTTCTCAGAACAGGGCATTTCAGATGCATCTCCAACATCGCATCTCTTCTGAGGGAGGCAACATCCGAGTGAAATGACCCAAGTCTCAGGACGTGGACACTTGACTGAGCCAACAGTTCGTACCTTGCCACAAAAGTAGGAATCCCTGTTTACATGTCGAGAGTCACATGATGGCAGCATCGATGGTCTTACTTCAACATGTTCAAGGCAGAAGAAATCATTCTTGACCGAGTATATGTTCTCTTTTCCACATGGTAGACAGGATACATACGTCAAGAGTTAATGACAATACAGCAATTCTACAAACTGCACTGCCACATGCAATAAGCGATTTCGTAGTTACAATTATAGACTGGTACTCAGTCTCTATATAGACTGGTACACACGCTCAGACCTCCTTCGGGTCAGAGGTCAGTCGGTACAAACAGAATCGCGTGGACGTACATTTACAGACCCTGAAGCAAGCAAACCAAGCCGTTTTCAAAATAATCATTGTTTTGTAGTCAGATATCCACGAGAATCTGCACAATGATTTTACGTCTTAAGTTGGGTCTTTTCATGGTGTTCATTGAAGTGTGGCCACTGTTAGAGCTACGTTTCCTATGACGTCAGCATTTATAATGACGTCATAATTAAAGCATCACTTTGGCGTTGGGCCTACTGCAACAAATATATTCAGCGTGACGTCAGTCATGTCAGTTACGTCATGCTTCAGACATCTACGTCAGTCATGGCAGTTGAATTATGTACCTCAATGTGTACGGATGTATGAATAAATTTAGCTTTAACAGCCACTGTTTATACCACTTGACCTTTGACCACGCTGGGGTCTGGGCATGCGCAGTTGTGACTACGAAATCATCTTGCCCTGACAATCGTTCCTATCAATCCTACTCTCGCTCTATCCACAAGGGAGAGTAGTCAGAGGGCGAAGTGACCGTAGGCCTTGCTACATGTTTGGCGAGATGTGTATTATCGTCAGATTGTTTTAAGGAAACAAAACGTATCAACACAATTTCTACATACCTATATTTACAGTTTATTGCCAATACTGGGAATCCAATTTACACTACGGTATTCAATTTTTTGGAACTTTCTGTATTTCTGCGTTCAGTTCATACTGACTTCTACAGCTGTACAAATATGCACACATTTTCCCCAATCAATCTGCCGTAGGTTTCCCAATTTGTCACAAAAAGTTAGCAAAGTCATTGGTTTCCCTAGCAATGCTGAGAAATATCAACTAATACAGACTGAGAGATGGAAATAAAACGATGAATGCCACCTCTTATCCAAGGACACCCAGGACAGATGCCATCCTTAAGGGGGCGGTAGTGGAAACATACAGCGCCGTTTTAGTGCGGCGGTCGAAGGGTGAACCGTCTTATTTATGAATAACCATGTATTGTTAATAAAATTAGGGGTCAAGGACAAGCTGATCATGGTTCGTTGCCAAAACCTACACTCTTTCAAAAATATTGTCCAGCACAATGCTTTTGTGCATTTGGTGTGTCCGTGCGCATAGGCCTATTTTAATGACAATAAGGAGGTTACTTTAATAGCCCGCGTATTTCGAAAAGCGTAGGCGTGTTTAGGCCACACCTGCACATATGTATTCCCCAACATTCTGTGGTAAAACGCCAGGTCCCAGTCGTCTTGTTGCCGAGAAATCTATGACGAAAAAGTCAAATAGGGGTCTCATTGTTTGCTTAATTAGCTGATTAATGAAAGATGAAAGCACATCGTTTACAATTCAGATGTGTAGAACAAGAGTAGCAATTTCATAGAAATACGTGAAATCGATGCTACCTTTTTGCTTGAAGAAAATGTGAATTGTTTTCAGTCGCCACTTGCAGTGCGCTTCCTTATGGCTACCGCCCCCTTAAGGTCGATCTATACCCATTGCGTGACGCCGAACTGCCCAACTTAAACTCGTGATAATTCATTGATAGCAATGATTACAAAAACATTTCTGGTACGGTACGTTACGTATGAAGCACCTAAGTGAACTTTCACCCTAAATAACTAGATCCTATTTCCGGATTGCCCAGAAAAATGACTTTGTTGGAAAGGCCGAAAAAAATTCCTTGAGCAATTTTCCGTCAACATGCTATGTCGCATCGAAGCAAACTTTGTTGGAAAAGACGCAGCCATACCTGGTGCATGTCGGTATAACCGTAGATTTTTAAAAAATATGCTAATTATGCTTATAATTAACAAAGTTTAGCTTTTACTTCACATAATTTTCTTTGTTTCGTGAATTTCGCGGACATCTACTTCAAAATCCCAGAATCGGCCGTTATACGGACAAGCTCCATTTGGTGAACAACACATTTCCAGTTTCAAAGTTTGAAAAATGTTTATAAAAGTGGGAGAAAAACTGCTCGCAATTTTGAAACTTTATTCTCCACGTGGGTTTGTTTACTATTTGCAACACACGTTCACTATACTGCGTTTCCAAATATTATGTGGGCAAATCAGCGGACCATTGAATGCCAAGGCCTACAATTGACCGACAACAATAAAATCTATTCCAGCGCTATAACGCGGCCTAAAATTGGCGAACAGAGTTGAGGCAATCATTATTCATGATGATCCATTCAGTTTCACTCCAGTGGGTCGCTTGGAATGTGCTTGTCTGGGGGAAAACCCAATGACTATAGATCGACCTTAAAGCCCCACTGTATTGAATTTTACGATATTTTCAAAATGTTAGGAGAGTGCAAACAGAGGTCTCATAGCTTGTGAAGGTCCCCAAAATGCTTGCCTTGATATGTACTTCAGAGAAGCAAGGCCTAGTTTTCAGCACACACTGAAAAAACTGCAGGGAGAGCTCTAATGTATTCAGATAGAGCGTAGTACATTTTACACTACACTGACGTCGAGAATCGCCAAATTCGTGTTTTTCAAATTCAATACAGAGGGGCTTTAATTTAGAGGTGTCCTGATTTCTGACTTGATATGAATAGATATGACCAATTTGGGACTAAACTTGGGTATCATAAAGAGAGGTGTCTTCCTGGCAGAGGAGTCTACTCAGGAAGGTTTTTAGTGCAGTTACATATTTGACCCGTCACCACAAAACGAGCACTATTAAAGTCACTCTTAAGTTACCAGGTTGAGACCAATGTTCTGTCAATTTCAGTAGGCCTACGCATATTGTCTGTGTTTTGTAAAATCGGAGTGATTACATTTCTTCCTTATCTCCTGGAGTTGTTTTGGCTCAGCCTGGTTCATATCTTGTGTGACTTACATGTAATACCTGATTTGATGTGACGGGTCACATATACATGTAAAAAAATAGTGCCAATGGCACTGTGCCCGCTTGGCTTGAAGCACAGTGGTGGGAATCATCAGCAACCCCATAAAAGTCATTTACCGGTAGGTACAAACATGCCAAATTGCCATATTAATCTCTTGACTAAGAACATGCAAACCATTAGAAAAAGAGCCAATTTCATAATTTCAGGTGAACTTTGTCCTCTGTGACCTTGAAAAGTAGGTCAAATTAAAAACTCGGGTACTATATCTTATGTATCCTTATTAGATATACCCATGAAAAAAATTTGACAAAAATCCATCTCTTGGTTATGGAGAAATAGCACTTTCAGTGATTTTGGTTTTGGCCCCCTAGTGGCAAAGTGAAGAATCAGATTTCACCGAAAGTTTGTCTGTAAGTTGCTATAACCTAGAGGTACATGTGTACAAAGTTTTAACATGATAGTTCAAACCGTTATCAAAATATAGCCCTTTGAAATTTTTCACAAAACGCCCCCTGGAGGCCAAAATAGGAATCCAATCGTGCTCAAAATCGAACTCGACCTAGATCTTAGGCCTATATATAGACCCACCGAAGACCAAAAAGATTCGTCAAAAAATAAAGGCGCTAGAGCGCTAACAAACCAAAAGTTTACGGACGAAGCGCCGTACCGCCGTACGGACGCACGACAGACCACCACTAAATGACCCCAACCACAGCATAAGCCCTGCTGGGCCTTGCGGCCAAGCGGGCTAAAAATGAGGAGGAAGGAAGGCATGTACTGGAACATTCCACCCATACCCCATTGCCCCTTATCCCTACTTGAGGAATAAACAATGGCCAACTGTTAAGAAGTGCTGCAGCCAGGAAGCAGGTGTGACAGTAACACTCGAATGACCCCAGAACAATAATATTGGCTGATAGAATCCACTTCATAGTCCATTCGATGAGATTCCACACAGCCTAGGATCCACTTCATAGTCCATTCGATGAGATTCCACATAGCCTAGGATCCACTTCATAGTCCATTCGATGAGATTCCTCACAGCCTACGCAGTCTAAATTCCTTTACATTAATGTAAAATATGGACCCCCATTCTGTTTTCACCATGAACTGAAATCTCCTAATTGACCTGCTGCCTTTGTTTTTTTCTTGACAGGTGGGGTTGAGGTGTCCTCGGTTGTCACGTCCCTTTTCCTGTGGAGAAAATAAACAATACACCTTAACATCAATTAGAATTGCTGTACAAATGTACATGTACTGGTATATATGGTCATGATTTTCCCCTGGACTGGAGGATATAAATACCTGTAGGACTCCCAGGTATACGTTGGACCCATGGAATGAACGAGTGTCAAAAGTAACTCAAATTTACCATGTATGCTCCACCTATAGACAAATCCCAAATTCCCAGATCTGCGCACTTCCGCCGAAATCGTAAACAGAACCTCGACCTGAAACCAGCTGACATGATGCAATCCATGATTCAGCAATGGTCGAGTCTGACGCAACGTCATCAAACTCACTGTCGTCACATGGTTGTGGGGTTTTCTGCGTCACGTCATTCAGTGTCAGATGGTTTCAGACTGAGGTTCAGTTTGCCATTTCAGTGGAAGTGCGCAGATCTTTGTCGTTTTCGTCAATTTGGGATTTGTCTACAGAGACACCTGGATGAAGATCCTGGTACTAAACTCAAGTGGGCATACTAAGAAAAATTCCTTTTTTTCTGCAGACGAAAGTCTTCGGTTTTGCAGGATTATAATACGGTTGACCTTTGTGTCATAGTTTGAATGGATTTCATTCATTTTTGGTTCCTTAAATTCTATCCTCAACCTCAAGCTGAAACCAGCAGCAAATGCAAACAAACAATGCTGTCAACTTACAATGAAGGATTAATGTATTTTCCAACTCCTTTCTTGAATGTCAAAGGAGCTTTTGAACTTTTTACAGTGACCCTGTGTTGTTCCTCCGCCAACTTTTCCTGCCGTTCCTTCTCCAACGCATCATCCCTGTCTTTTTGAAGCTGAAAACATGAAGGAATCCAAAATACAGCACAAAAAGTGACACACAAAATGACAAGTATAAACAAAGTCGTCTCGGAATTTCACAAATTTTCGCCCCCAATGGTCGAAAGACCTCGGTTGGGGTCGAAAATTTGGGAAATTCGGAGACGACTTTACTTATAATTGAAAACATGAAGGGATTTAATAAAGCAATGGGCAATATTTTGAAGCCAAAAGTGACAGAATGTTCACTACATCAAGAAATGAGTGCTGATTTCAAGTTAGATCTGTTTAATGAGGAACCTAACTCACTGCCACAATAGGTGTCACTAGTGGTCAAATCTATTGAATTATAAGGGACATTCAGGTCCTGATCAATTTCAGCTTTACCCCCCCCCCCCCACCAGAAAGCTAAATATGGCCCTGAATCATGTACATTTATAAGAGCGTCTTTTGAAGTTTGCAACAGTAGCTGACAACATACCTGTTCTTCCGCCTCCTCATATGGGTTCACAAAAACCACACAACTTTCTATCGTAATGTCTTCCTGTAAATAGAATACTTGGATAAGCCGCAAAGGAACATGCTGGGGGCATATTGAATTCATTAAACACCATATAATCCCATTAAATACAGATTTAGAGGACAACGTGATACGTACATCAAACAACATCAAATGGTTGCCCTGAGGTAGGTTATAAATCACATCTCTAAGGCCTCCCTTATTATATCTTTTGGATTACGGATTCGCCGACGTGCTTTTTGGGAAAGCCAAAAATATATATTTTTCCGACTTGCCATTTTTAAGCGGTGTTTTTCCCCGCCGACGCATATTTTTCAAAATCTCCTTTTTTCCAAGCGGCAAGCAAAATCGCGAAAGATCCTCGTAGTTTTCCCCGTGTCATGTTCCATTTTTTCGATCGATACAATCTTGCACACACGAGTCTGTTCATCCCGCCACTTATCACAATGCTTGACATGGATGGCGCTGTAGATTGAGACAATGTCACTGAGCGAGACTACTAAACCAGCGGTGATGGTGGCGAGTGACAAGGCCGAGTTGACAATGATTGTCCGTAATACCACCGCAAATAAAAATTGGTGAGTAAGGCCTCTTGTTTATTTCCCCCTCCCTACCTACATGTACCTAAATGGCGATGACAATCCGTAATCCAAAAATAAAATAAGCGTGGCCTAAAGTGCCAGGATAGAGGTAAGAATGTGTGTATAACTTACTAGAGGTTTATCTTTCTTATCACACTTTATCCGCTCCATTTTGTCTAATGTCTCTAGGCCACCAACAATCCTAAAATGAACATATACATATATGGATTAGCAACAAACTTGGCTGAATATGTTAATGGTATGATCGGTACTGAGCAGTAGAAAAAGTAGAAAGTACTTTTTTTAATAAACAGAATATCTTATCACACTGACATGTACCATACCAAGAACAAAACAGATCGAAAATTGAACAGATTAATGTGTGTGACTGGAGGGAAACAGACGTTCAGTCTGTGTGAAAACATTTGACATAATCTTTCCCAGAATTTGTGAGCCATAACAAACAGTTTGAGTCATATCAAAATAAGTGAGGCGGCATAGGACTATAGGAGATTACCTGTGCGTTGATCTGCCACACACTGTTTACCTATTATTAAATTCATTTCAGCTATTGAAATGTGTGGGTTCACGAAGGCCATTACCGGTAACACTTTCCTCAAATGTGACCCTCCACAGCAAAACCAGTCACATGTCTCTCAGAAGGTGAGCCGAAACGAACTAAGATGACACCAGAAGAGAATGGACGAAACAGATTATTTCAGATTTCATAACAGACAGACAATATTGAAAGTGACAAACATTTGGTCTCAACCTGCCAAGCTAAGTGTGACATGCGCCTGGTTTTGCTGTGGAGGGTCACAAATGCGACATCCGATGGATTTTCCTATGCAGCCTCCCATATAGTCAAGAGCCTCTGATTTTGTCTAAAGGAAGGCAGAGTGATCGAGAAGCGAGTCCTTACCTGCCAAATACAGAATGTTTATTGTCCAGGTGCCGACACGACCGATATGTTATGAAACTGAAAGTGAGAAAAACATGACGTGTGATAAAATTTGCGAGAACAACATAGCAAGCAGAAGTTGTTTACTCGGTGGAGTTCACGAATCTGCAAATCATTAAGAGCACAATGGAAAGTTCTTACATGTGATTACATAATTTGTACGAATTCAATGGAGCCCAAGGAGAAACTTGGTTGACGTGAACAACAGCTGCAGACAACAAACTTAACCCAATAGAGCCGCCTATTTTTTTGCACTTTCCATCTGCAGCCCACACCACCCTGAACCGCCACGAAATGCCACTGCATTACGCTGAATAGAGAGATGTATAATGAGTCAAGGCGGTTTACGGCAGTGTCAGAGTCATGGTAACATGGCCATTTGTGGCGCTTCCGGCAGTAATTGATAATTCTGATTTCTACATTAGAGGTGATGTTTTTTTGTCAAACACTGGGCATGGCCTTTTAGGCAGCTCACGGCAGGGTGGTTTCGGGTGGCATGGGCTCTATTCGGTTAAAACAATTACTGACACTTCGTTACTGAAATCTGCAATGTCATGACATAATGTATGGCGTAATGAAGTGCACTCCAATACATGATGCTAGTTAAGCCTGCCGCACACGAGTGCAATTCTGTCTCCGACGTTGCCTCCATAGGAGTTTTTTGCCTCAGCATCCTGTCACCCCGGCGTGACGTAATTCCGTCATGTTTGATCTGCGTTGGAGGCAAAAAATCTGTCTCCGTCTCTGCCTCCAACCACCGCACATGATGACATTTGTACGTAGGAGGCAAAAATCTCCATAGTTGGAGGCAAAATTGCACTCGTGTGCGGCCCGCTTTAGTAAACTTCAGATGTGATAGAAAGATGTCATCACAGTTTTTTCGTCCTATACTATCAATGCTGGGGGCCCTGCACCCTGAACAGGAAATTGTCATCACTGTGTCATGACATCATTGACCAGAATTCCAGTCTATCGTTTTTTGTAGTAAAACTGGGAAAACGGTCGACCAGTCTAGACTATAGTATTGAAGTGGTTCAGAAAGAAATCCAGTTCTTCGTCAAAGACTGTGAACTTCAAACACTGTCAGATCACTGCCACAACTCAAACAATAGGCCTATTATTAGGACATTTTTCAACCTGGTTCTCCTGGTTCTGCCGGCCTTCCACCTGAAAGTTTTCTGCGCGTGGAACGTGGATGTGAACGTGGAAGGTGCTCCCCAAGTAGACTGTCAACACTCTTGGAAATACAGTGCACCCTCGCTCTTACGAACGTCAATTTTACGAACTGCCGGATATTACGAACCCAACAACTGGCTCCCAAAATTTCATGACAGGTATTTAAATCCTCGCTATTACGAACTCCGCGGTAGTACGAACTTAACCCTTGGACCCTGCAGGGTTCGTAATAGCGAGGGGGGACTGTATGTCAGATACTCTGTCGGTTGCATGGTCAATTTCTGTCCGACAGTTATTGCTTTGAATAGCACCTGTTCTATTCCTCGCCAGAAATGTCTGGAAACTTCTTGAACTATTCATCGTATCCATGACGTAGGCCCAGGCCTACATGACGTTGTGATGTTGCGCGTTTTGCCCACCAGCTTTCTTCAGCAAAGCAATGAATTTTGCCCACCACCTTTGCGTCATTACGGCGACGTCAGCAATGGCGGACATTGTCGGAGTTACGTCATGGATACGATGAATACGCGGCAGTCGTCGACATGGATACACAGGCAAATTATGTTTCACGTGGAAGAGCCACATGACAGAAACTTGCGACAGTAACTTGCTCGACAGTTGCAAGAGCTTGCAGACAGAGACTTTCGACTTTTTTTCTTTCACGTGGAAGACCCATCGGTAGATTTATTGCGACAGTTTTGCCAGAACTGTCGCAAGTTTTCTTTCACGTGGAAGGCCAGCATTAGGCTTTCCACCACTGATTATCAGAAAATCTACATGAAAATGGCCTTGACTGGCACTACTCACAATTGTGATGTGTTTGTATTGGGTCCAGAATTTGCCATACTAAGTACACCTCTACCCGTGTGAGTCAGGTTGGGTTTCACCTCATCTTTAAATGGCTTCCCCCACGCTGATTCCCCTCCTGAAATGTACAAACAAGTTGGCTATTGAAAGTTCATCCTGAGGTAATCAGTAGCCTACTCAGCACTAATGCCAACGTTACCACACAGTTTGTGTGCGGCAATGTAGTCCAGTAAATCTACAGATAACCGGGAAATAATTGCAACAGAAGGTTTTATGATTGTATACGCTGTATTATGACATCTTCATCAACAACATATCCAAAATCGGACTGGTAGGCCTACTGTTGGTAATACATTTATGGGGTGTGAATCCAACTGTTCAAAAGTTAGCTGTACATCAGGTCCCATTCTCCTGTATAGAACTCAGTTGTTGCATCCATCAGTGTCCAATCTTGCAAATTGTTTCCGGTTCGCCCGATTTTTCGCTCAGATTTACTGGACTAATGTAGGGAGCGAGCGCTAAGGACCATCGATTATTACCTCAGGATGCCAAAAGTTACCAATGCTGGTGAGAAAGTAACCACCAGGGGCCCGTTTCATAACGTGGCTTTAAGCTAATGGTGCCTTTAACCAAATGGAAAATGCATTGAGTTAATGGTACCATTAGCTTAAAGTCACTTTATGAAACAGGTACATGTATCTGCAAGAAGTGAAGAGATAAACAAGAAAAGCTTACCTTTGCCTGTGCCCGTCGGATCACCACCTTGTATCTGCAAAGGCAATCGGAATATTTCATGAGGATTTCACAATGGTGAGGAAATCTACAAGGGATTATGCACAAGTAGGCTGCCCAAAACAGGATGGGGATTGGCAATTTTGGAGTCCGATCAAATACACTGTGGCCCAAGGCATGCTAAATCCAAATATCAAATACAGTACTGCTATTTATAAATGCAAAATATGGGAAAAGTGATTGTCATGATGCCTCTGGCTTCACTGGTACATATCAGAGAATTAGGTAGGCCAACCTTGAACCAGTTTGCGACTAAAATTTGTGCCATTGTGACGTCATGTACTGCAGTTAAAGGGAGACATCCGAAAGATATTGCTCGGCGGGCAATAGTTGTTGTTTTCTGTTTTGATTAGCGCACAGCGCCGTCTGTTAATCGATGATGACACTACATGTACGCTATGGCACAGGCCCCTGGAGAGCTATCATTGAGTTTAGAACATGTACCTAACCAAACGTATCTAAAAAAACACAACATCTATCTAAAAACACACTCCGAGCTCACGAATTTGTGAGCTCAGGGTGTGTTTTTTACAAACTAGTGTTTTTTGGTCAGATACGTGTTCTAAACTCACCGATAGCTCTCCACGTGCCTGTGCCATAGTGTAGTGTCACCGCTGATTAACAGACGGCGCTGTGCGCTAATCAAAAGAATAACAACACGTGCCCGCCGGGCAATATCTTTCGGATGTCTCCCTTTAACCATTTCACTGCCGTCTAGATATTTGACTTCAGCCAAATCCCTAGACGACAGCCATATTCAACTTCCAGTATAACGACTTTCAGACTTCATTCCAATCTGTAATCCAAGTCCTAATTTTATTGCCACTGGCGCTGATGACTGAACGGCCATTTAGAGAACCACAACTGATTTCAGATCTATCTTGGAAACCAGTTTTACGAATAATTTTGGAAAAAAGTATTTTGTGAAAGTGTAATCTGTAATGCATTTCAATGCTCTATAACTGAGCCGGTCTAGGAAAACCCGTCGGATGTCGCCTTGGTGAACCCGCACATTTCAATAGCTGAAATGTACTACGAAACAAGTGAACAGTAGCAGATCAATGCACAGGCAATCCAACAATCCTTGTTGATCACTCAGCGAAATTCTGGTCTATCCATTGAAGTGGTTAACCATACGCAGGCAAAATGCCCTTCCAGTAAAAAATTGGCATATCATCTGCTTTTTCAGACACGAGAGGAATTTTTCACGGGAATCATTTTGCTTCAACATCATGGCCCTTTAAAAAATACCATACATGTAATTGGAATACAGCCAGGTACATTGTAAACTACATCGATGAACGATCCCTTTAGGAACCTATGGCTTAACTGGATTAGTATAATTCATTCCACCGTAAGAATTACAAGCACAGCATTGAACGTCCCCCGTCGCCCCGGGTGCAAGTCCACCGGTCATGTATTTTGAAGATTCCATTCAGTATTAATGGCACAATCACAGTTTCTGTGATTCGGTTTTTGGGCCCCCTGGTGGCAAAGTGGAAAATCAGATTTGGTCGATTCTTTGACGCGACACACCGTTGGCCCATGATACATCCCTCCACAAAATATCAACCCAAAATTTTCAGTCGTTCAGAAGTTACAGAGCGGAAGGGAACTTTTGTGGATTTTACAAAGTGCCCCCTAAGGGCTGAAAAATAGCCACGCTGTTGCGGGCATAACCCCTCGGCCTCTGTCACCTTGAAATGTAGGTCTAATGAAAAACCCGTCTGATATGTTGTGTGCCCTGACTGGATACACCCCCCATAAAAATTTCATGAAGTTTCGATGACTAGTTTAGGAGTAATCGCCAATTTTGTTATTTCACTATGTGCCCCCTGGTGGCCAAAGTAGGAATCAGATCCGGTCGATTTTCAATAGCGAGAAGCGTCATGTCATGAGGTATGAACATACAAAATGTGAGACGAAAATTCCAAAGCATTCTCAAGTTAGAGCGTTCACGTCGTTGACCAATCAGATTTCAGCTTTTGACCTCTGTCACCTTGAAATGTAGGTCTAATCAAAAACCCGTCTGATATGTTGTGTACCCTGACTGGATACACCCACCATAAAAATTTCATGAAGTTTTGATGACTAGTTTAGGAGTAATCGCAAATTTTGTCATTTCACTATGTGCCCCCTGGTGGCCAAAGTAGGAATCAGATCCGGTCGATTTTCAATAGCGAGAAGCGTCATGTCATGAGGTATCAACATACAAAATGTGAGACGAAAATTCCAAAGCATTCTCAAGTTAGAGCGTTCACGTCGTTGACCAATCAGATTTCAGCTTTTGACCTCTG
>NMRB01003437.1:10733-36037 GCA_002633025.1 Notospermus geniculatus | reverse complement strand
GTACCATAAAATTACGGACCATGTTTACGTCATGGCGTCACAACGTCGCAATGCATCAGCACGTGTTGGATGCACTATGACATCACTATCACTCAATACAAACACTTTCGTCATCCATCTGGCATTAATTTCATTACGTCCTTTTCAGGGGCGAGTCCAAATCTGATGATGACCCGTTTCGGAAATGGTTTGGCGCCATTGGAGAACTACGTTCTCTTTGTCCGGGAGTACAGCTGATTGCTGCCACAGCCACTGCCAGTAAAAAGAAACGCCAAAAAATCATGAAGAGTTTATGTATGGATGTGCTAACCTCAGCAGTCGTAGTTGATGGGCCAGATCGGGAGAACATAAAACTGTCTGTGCAACTTGTCAAGGCAACTCATGACATTGAGGAAACATTTGCCTGGATTGTAGAAAACCTTGGCCCAGACATGCCCCGGCAGATAATATTCTGTAAATCGATCAAGGATTGCTACTCGCTGTATCAGGCCTTGAGTGGTTTTCGTGATTATCAACACACAGGAAGTCCCCACATTCAGATGTTCCATTCAAAAACGCCAACACACATCAAAGACCAGATTCGCGAAGACCTTGCCAAGGCAAATGGAATAGTACGTGTCCTTGTGTGCACAAATGCAGCAGGGATGGGGGTGAACTATCAAAGTTTATATAGTGTGATACATTATGGCCCCCCTGCCGACATCGATACTTTCATTCAACAACTTGGCAGGGCTGGTAGAGACGGGAACCAATCCCAACAGATCCTTCTCTACCATAAAAGACAATTGAAAAATGCTGACTCGGAAATGGTGGAGTACGTGAAGAATACTGAAAAGTGCAGACGGGAAGTTTTATTGTCGAGTTACAATTCGAAGCCCTCAGGTAATGTACCGGGGCATTTTTGCTGCGACGTCTGCAGTGACAGTTGTAGTTGTGGGGAACCTGAATGTTCCCAGTCTTACGTTCATCCAATCCTTCCGTGTTTGACACTAGAGGCTGCAAGTGATGACTATGGAGGAGAAACTCTGCACAGACTGAGTACTGATGCACAAAAGAGACAACTCAAAGTTTTGCTCATGGATTATAGGTCAAAGCTAAATGAGCAGTCTGTTGGTGTCGTTAGTGGTGATGTTGTTCATGGTTTCAGTGCTGCAGTTATTGATGACATTGTTGAAAAATGTGACTTCATCAGTAGTCCATCTGATGTGTTAGAAAAAACAAGTGTTATGTCTTTTGTGCAGGCCAGTGCCGTGTCCGACATTTTTCAATTACTGTTTGAGGGTACTTTCTTCGAAGGCTCAGATGAGTCGGACAGTGATATGGATGACAAGTGAATTTCCAGGGTTTGACATGTTTTGAACAGATATGAACATGGGTAAAGTTGACTGTGTACTTTATTATTTCTTAAAATTTCTTTGTACATATGGTAGTACATGTATGTAAACACATACGAAATCACAGAATTCAAAGAATGAGGATCTTAAACAAAATGTTGTTTTTGGTTACTGGTTATACATGTATCATCAACCTGAGAACATTGTCGAATGGATTAGAAAAATGTCTGCCTGTGACATCATCTAAAAAGCACTGATACAATTGTGCCCGCTTTAGGAAAAAGTCACAAGTTGCTCAGAAGGTGAGCCTGAACGAATTGAGATGACACCGGGAGATAATGGATGAAATAGATTCTTTCAGATTCCATGATAGCCAAACAATATCATGAATATTGAAACTGATGAACATTTGGTCTCAACCTGCCAAGTTAAGAGCGACATGAGTCTCGTTTTGCTAGAGTGAGCTGCAATTTTGGAACAAGTTCATGGTATAACCATTTTGCGTTTTTGGTCTTTCAACCATTTGCTGAGTTTTACCACATTAACTCGACGGAACAAGTCAACAAAACCAGCAAAAGAACGTAGTTGTCTACCCTGAGATAAGTTGACAAAATCACATTCCCTCAGCTCACTGACGAGTCTTGAAATGTCTCCTCCTTTGGAGGCCGAGCTCTTTTTTCCAGATCTTTTCCTCAAATTTATATCCTGCATTTGGTTTTCCACAATCTCATCCATTTCCTGCAAGGTACGTGCAGCTAATTGTGCATGTTGAAAGTTCACATTAGCACCCTGTGCCTTGAGACAGTTCTTTAACTTTTTGACATACATTTCAACAACATTGTCGTTTGGGATATTCTTCCCTTTCCCACCTTTTGTGTTTGAGCACACATTCCATTTATACTCGAAACTTTCTCGTTCAGTGAGAACAGCCTGTTCATAGGCAATAATATAAAACATCCAGAGCTTATACTTGCTGTGTCCACCAACATCGTACAGCAATAACTCAAATTTTGCATTACGGAATATCCGATCTGCATCTCCATAACTGTATGCATCGGCTGTATCATGAAGAATCAATAAGCACTTGAGAAGTGATCCCATGTATGTTGCCAGTACATCACATTCCTCATCTTCGGCATCCTCCTGCACCAGAACACCATGGTCCTTTTTCAAGTGCGTGGAGTACCGTCCACGGACTTTGTACACAGATTGACAATGAGGGCAGTGGTATCCTTGGTGGTCATGCACTCGTGGTGTGACAGACTGAACAGACAGACAGACAGACAGACAGACAGACAGACAGACAGACACACACACACACAGACAGACACCACGACCAAACACTATATGGTTTTCGATCTTGAGATCGGAAACCATAATAACTCAAATTTTGCATTACGGAATATCCGATCTGCATCTCCATAACTGTATGCATCGGCTGTATCATGAAGAATCAATAAGCACTTCAGAAGTGATCCCATGTATGTTGCCAGTACATCACATTCCTCATCTTCGGCATCCTCCTGCACCAGAACACCGTGGTCCTTTTTCAAGTGCGTGGAGTACCGTCCACGGACTTTGTACACAGATTGACAATGAGGGCAGTGGTATCCTTGGTGGTCATGCACTCGGTCAATATCAGCCTCTGCCTGCTGGTATCGCTGCATTCTCTGCCATTGTTCTTCCAAGTTCACATATCTGAAGATAGAAAATAATTTGATTATGGGGCTGCAATGAAGGAGCTTTGCAGTACATGTAGTTCTCTGAGCTCCCTGTTTCCCTCTCACATGGTGTATAATGTAGGAGGCTGCATGAGATACACAAATGCATGTATACAAGTTTGAAACAGCCTCATCAAAGTTCACAGAAAAACTCACTTTTGTAGAATCTTGTGTGCATGGTTATGTATCCAAGAGTACTGAGCCTCTTCATTCAACAGTGTCACAGGAGGAGGTTTGTTCAGGGTAGGACTTCCATCTACTGCTTCTAATCCAAAGTAATCTAATGCACAGGTAATGATCATAGCCCGAAGCACATCCTCCAGAAATGTGAAGTGGGGTCTGAAACAAAACAAAACACATTAGGCCTACGCATTTAAAAAGTGGATGATGATGACTGACGCTACACCATCGTTAGAGCTCACCCCTGATGAGCTAATAAAAATGGGGGCAAATTGAATGTTTCATTCCAGCCATAATCAAAATTTCTAGATATGTGTACTAACCTGTAGGCTGAAGTGACAGACTCTGCACCACTGACATCTCGCCTATTGATTATGTTATGCAACTGGAACAAGGTTCCTTGTTCACCGCTTGACCTTGCGCAATAAAATCTCTGATAGATGAGCTGAAATAAAGCAAAGGAGACAACAAAGTGAATTATATAACTCAAAATGATGGTTGGTTGAAGGGTGCAGGGCAGACAATGCAGCCGTAACTGTGTTATGATAATGGTCACAAAGCATCAGGCATATGCAAACATAAAGTATGTTACTGCAGAGAAAGCTTGCATCAGATCCCAGACTGAGATATTCAAGAAAGTGCTCACCTGTGTCAAATTCATAAGACGATGCAGACCTTCCGGGCGATGAACTATTCCACCAAGTCTCTCGTGTCCAGTCTCCCCATTAAGCATTGCCATCTGACCTCCATATGCGCGTTGATTCGTCAGGACATCACCCCCAAACACAAGGCGTTCAAGTGAGACTGGAACTGGGTCATCTGAATGTGGCACAAATTCCCTGTGTATCCACTGGAGAATGTCCACCATGTCATCTGGAAGGTTCTCATTTTTTTCCAGCAGATCTAAAATAATGTGTGTTGACTTGTGTGACATCTCTTTCATAAATGGATGTTCAATGTTATTTGGAACATGGAATTCGTTCAGGAAGGACAGTTCCTCCCTCATCACCTTGGCGATATGGAATGATAGATCATTGTCTAGTACATGGCAATCGTGAACATCTGGCAGAAATTTGGAATTATCCATCGTCCGAATATCTGCCTTTGGTGTATCGTTAGGTAATGCTGGGTTGGTAACTCTTTTCTTGAATGCAAGGTTTAAGAACCAGTGTAGGCTCTTGTTCTGTTTTTCAGACGTCATGTACGTTGGTCTGACCGTCACGTCACAATTGTCTGAGATGATGTCAAAGTCACAGACTGGACTTACCTCTTCCTCTGGCCAATTAAGATGGTCTTGAGTATCGGCTGAAAGACAGCAGAGGCCCAGTTAGCTAGTTATTTTAGTGGACAGAAATATTAAGTGACTCATGAACTGAGACTAAATTGAGGAGATATTTAAAAGGAGCACCACTCACCACTGACAGAATCCTTCATATTCATCTCAGATAGTTTTGAAGCAGCCTCCTCAACAATTCCAGAGAGCAAACTAGATGCTGCCCCCATCATGCTCAATGATTCCCCTGTAAATCAATGAAGAAGATTTAGTTTTAATCTTGTCCAAGCTTACTGCCTGGCAATTATGTTACATCTCTTTCATTCATCATCCCAATTCATAATTTTTACATGGTTTATGCCTTCTGAAAATTCATTGGGGTACTGTTCCCTGAAGATTTCAATGGGCAGTAATCAGTAGAACCATAAATGTATCATATGGTAGAACAAATTATGTTAGAGATGTTCTAACACACCATTTTCATATCCACTCCATTCTGATAAGTGTGTATAGTGGGAGGGTAGAAGGAGCAGATGGTGTGCATTGAGTTTAGAAACTCAGCAATGTAACAACTGAGTTGAAGAACTCACCAGCAGATTCAGTTACATCCATCAATGACGTCTCAGAAGTGGCCTCATCAGCTGCCCCTGACTGCATGTGTGCAACTGAAAATGAAACGGTACCGGTATGAAAACTTAAAATCCAGATTTGTCAAATATTTTGACCATAATCAGAAAAATACAGGACACAGATATGTACTTTTTCTTTGTAACAGTGCCTATTTAGAAGATCCACAGATTTCAAATGGATTGTACATGTAGACAGAAAATATTGAAATAATATTCAACAACAGTATTAAATGATAAGTGTGAAACACCAAAGCAAGCCTACCTTGCTTCGCCTTCCATGCCCCTTCAACTTTGGCACGAATATTGCTGACATTAATCCTGATCTGTTCCTCATGATGTTTGCCAATCTGTTTCTTTTTCCGAGACAATGAACCTGGATACACACACACACCAATGCCATGCATAACATCCAAGGTCTGAAAAAGGACATTTTAAAATCATGTTACATCACAGATTGTACACAGTTAGGCGATTTCAGTTCCCGTATAAGTTCGTAAAACATTTTGATTCTACATCACATTTTTGTCTGAACACAAACGCACTTCATAATGAATTAAAAGTACACCCACCTTGTCTGTTGCTCCACCATTATCTAAGGTCATGCCATTCACATATGCTGATCGGGACAAATCCTGGTTCCGGACTCGAAGGAGAATTGCTCCAGCGTGGCACAAACTAGGTGGTAACTGCTCACTTTCTTTGCCAGCAATTGCAACCAAAGTGTCCTTCAAAAGTGGAGCCCTGCTTTCCCACTCTTGTTGAACAGCACTCCACTTGAATGCTGTAAGTGATGCCGGATCAGTTTGGCGCAGTATAGATGGTGACTTCAATGAGCACAGTCCCTTACACTGCCTAGAAAGGTCCTTCAACCACAGCTTGATGAGATCCTTTCTCAAGTGCATACACTGATGAACTGCAAAGGCCACGTTAGAATCACTGCGATAATTTCCTAGAGCCAGCAACACCTTCTTCATTGATGGATCGTTTATAGTCCTTGATTTTCTGAGACACCCATCTGTACGTTCAATGATGACCTAAAACATAGAAAGAGTTTTTGAAATAGAATGTGTAATATATTCATTTCAATACTACTGCTTCGCCTGATTTTCATCAAAGAATTTAAACTGTGGATGGCATATTCAAACTAGGATGATTTTGGAGGGAATGGGGAGGCCAGTTGAAGTCATAAAATTGCTGAATGTCACTGCTGAAAAATAGTTTTGCTATGTGCAACTTTTTAAAATACAAGCCAACCTTGACGATATATTCCAGTTTAGCTTTACTTTGGCTAAGCTTTCTGGGAGTGTCTTTGTAATCGAGACGTTTCCTACATTGTGTTTGTGCTTTAGCACTCGGCGTATCTTCCATCCTTCTCTTCTGTCCACCTTGACGTGGGGTGCCTCTCGGTGTCCGAGTGACTGGTTGTGGAATAAGTGTGGAAGACTGAGCCTTTGAAACTGTAGGGCTTGAAGGACCTGGCACATTCTTTGGAATCTTGAACTCAACTACAGGAGCTTGTGGCACAACAACCAGCCTGTGTCCACTGTGATGGGCACTTTTTAGTTTAGTGAATAGCTCATCACGCTGCTGTTTGGTGGCAGCGAAGCGAGTGCTCAGGTCAAAGTCTAGTTTTTGGACCTTATTCACAGTATTAAAACATCCTTTGCATACAATATCACTCCTTCCATCACCTTGATGAGGAATGCCTACACCATGGCGGCTGGCTGTAGATGATGTACACGTAGGCCTAGGCCCTCCTGCACGGGTAGGCCTAACCTCCCTCTCTATCTCGCCTATTACCGGAAGGATATGTGATACAGAACTGTTAAAAATGTTCTTTCTATTCTTGTGGGGAATATCCTTCCAACATATTCTACATTGCTTCTCCTCTCCCATCATCATGATCATGCATTTTTGACAGAAATAGGCACCATTTCATCTTCAAGCAGCACTTAAACACTTGTATCGGCCATACTGCAACATCTCCGGCATGTACACGGGTCTATAGCACATGCAATACTCAGCAGATTACGTAAATTCACTCACCTTACCAGGCCTACAGCATGCGTAGTTGCAGAACTGTCAAAATCAGCTGACCAAACATCCGGGCATCTCTTCTGGTGGCTTGCCTAGCTACGGGCATAACGCGCATCCTCATTGGACAGATTTTGGCTGTTCTCATGTAGGTAAGGTTCCCCCACACTGCGTGCAGTGATTTGAGAATCCCATCCAAATACAAGCTTATAAACACCGTATAATTCAAAGAAACGAATGTCTTTAATGACAGTAAACTTCTAAGAAAATAAAAATAAACGAAGTATGTTCGATTTATACCCAGGATTTATTGAAAATTGAAGAAAAGAATCATCTAGCAGTATGGGTGCGTATGATTTCCAGAACGGCTTTGTTACTCCAGCAAATGTGGCGAATGCTCTCAGGGGTTTGTCTGCGGTGACGAAGGTAGCGAGCAGTAAGAACGCCTGATGATCTCAGGATGGGTTTCAGTGGCCGCGCTGTGGTCAGTCGTCGTCTTTTAAAGGGCCTCTAGAGGCAGCCAGCATGGCAGGGGAAAACCCCGGGGAAAACCCAGGTTGAATAGCTCGTACCAGTGATAATTACGTTAAAGTGGCGCCGCCTGGCCGAAGAACCGGTACTGATAGTAGCCTAATGGCGAGCTGCCTCTAGAGGCCCTTTAAGGAGTTCCCCTCGTCCCTCTTCGTGTCCGACTCCCCGGTCAAAATACGGCATAAATAGGGATTTATCAACGCCATGCGATAGATACAGTAGTGTGCAGTACTATTTTCCCTTCGAACATGCGAAATTTCAGTCACAGAGATGTGCTACTTTAATTTGTCGCCAGAGTCAATTTACTCACTGAAGCGGCAGAGCTAGCTCGGTGGAGCCAGTGTGGCGAGATTGACCCCGCGGTTGTATACAGTGGTACAGCGAGACTTGAAATCAGTCCTGTTGGCATGGCTTTGTCTTGTGCTTGCTTCGAATAATTCCAGTCTACCTAGTGCTTGATATTAGGCCCCTCATTACACTCGCTGTCATCGATTAAAGAGATGCCATCAGTTTTAATACGTACTATTTTACAATACATAACTTCAATCTTGTGCCAGGGACCGCTGGCAGTGGCGCGTGCGTCAGACACCCATCCCTGCTTAGATCACGGCAGCGTCTAGACTTGGTAAATGAGCTAGGCCCTGCTCTCAAACGGCCCATTCAGATACCCTTGACACGCTCCCTGATTACATCACCTCGGCGCCAAGGCTTGGTAAACTAGCTAGGCGTAGCGCCCTCCCACGCATTAATCACATACCCCCCCCCGCCGCCGCCGCCGCCAGATTCTGCGCCCTGCAGCGTCAAGGCCTACGCCAGGTTCGGCGCCACTTCATTGCAGTGGCGACCTTCGGAACTACGCGAAATGTGCAATCTCGGGAGGTTTGGCCGCGCTGTGTAGCGTCCAGCGTCATAGCGTCCAGCGTCATCCAGCGTCATAGCGTCCAGCGTCTTAGCGTCCAGCGTCATAGCGTCCAGCGTCATCCAGCGTCATAGCGTCCAGCGTCACACAGTGCAGAAAAAGACGACGTAATGTGGTGCCAGCCTGCGTCAGTTCCGCGATTCGCCGCACGTCACCGCCACCGCTGCTGGGGCGTTAACTCTGGCAATGGACACATGCGAGATTTCATAGAATTTCTGCAGTATGGCTGTTAGCTGTTGCCATCAGTGGTAGAGGATGGAATTAGTAGTAAACATGGCTGACACTGAAGCAGCCGGGCGGGCAAAATCATGAAAATGAACGCTATGAAATGATTTCAAAATGATGACAAAGAGCGTGGTCAACGTCGCATGTAGTATTTAGTTCACTTTTTGCACGCTGAATATGTGGATTAGGGAGTTGTAATGAAAAAATCAAAAAATAGGCAGGTGGTCCCAGGCACCTGACTTGTCTCCTGCAGATTTTCAGCCTCCTTCGTAAAGCGAGTTTCAAAAAAAATATGCGCCGAAAATTTCACACACGAATTCTTCAGTAATTCAATCAGCCTTTCGTCTGCTGCTGGCGGCTACAGGCTATACCAGGATCGCTGTGTCGTTCCAAAATGCCCATCCCTGTTTAGATCGCGGCAGCGCCTAGACTTGGTAAATGAGATAGGCCCTGCTCTCAAACGGCCCGTTCAGATACCCTTGTACTCAGATAGGCCTACCCTCCCTGATTACATCACCTCGGCGCCAAGGCTCGGTAAACTAGTCAGGCCTAGTGCATTAATCACATGCCCCCCCCGCCAGATTCAGCGCCCTGCAGCGTGTAGGCCTACGTCAGGTTCGGCGCTTTCATTGGCAGTGGTGACCTTCGGAAGTACGGGAAATGTAGGCAATCTCGGCAGGTTTCAGTGGCCGCGCTGTGGTCAGTCGTCGTCGTTTGAGCAGTTACCCTCGTCCCTCTTCGTGTCCGACTCCCCGGTCAAAATACGGCATAAATAGGGATTTATCAACGCCATGCGATAGATACAGTAGTGTGCAGTACTATTTTCTCTTCGAACATGCGAAAGGGGATGTTCTTTTTCGGAACATTTTTCCCAACTAATTTTTCATTGCCTTACAGGTGACTGATTTTCACAAAAATTTCAGATGTTATACCTTATAATATAAACTAGATAATGGCATGTGACAAATATGACATCAGCTGTGTTAATTAGGAAAACAAAGGACTTTTGCAAAATGTTCGAAATCATCATGAAACCAGTAAAATAATTCCCTAACTTTTGCTATACTATTGGGAGTATAGATATTATTTGTCACTGATAAACAAATCAATCTCAACATGATTGTTTGTGAGGAAATATTTGCATAAAATGTGAGATTTTCTCACTTTTCCACCCTATTTAAGGAGGGGGTAAAATGGCACAGCCAAGCTAGGCCTGTGCAGATGAATGGTTTTATAAAGACCCTCGCCTTCAATCATGTCAATAGTTATTTTGGGTCTCATGGACATCGGACCACGGAGTACAGGAAAGTGACCCTATAGGCAATTTCATTGGAAACATGGGATGTTCTATGTTAAGGGCCCATAATAACCAGAGTCTGCATAAGGACGTGATCAGATTTCACATTGGTTGAAACAGTCTGAGCGCTGTCAACTTGCTGTCACTCAGTGCTCATAACCATGAAACCCTCAATGGCTATTGATGACAAGGACCTTCATAACACCATTTATCTGCGAAGGCCTAGCTCGGCTGTTCTGTTTTACCCCCGCTTAAAATATGCTGAAAAAGTGAAAAAATCTCACACTCATTTTATGCAAATATTTCCTCACAAACAATCATGTTGAGATTGATTTGTTTATCAGTGACAAATAATATCTATACTCTCTCAGTATAGCAATGGGGGGGGGGGGGGGGGTTCCAGTCCCCAGACCACCACCCCCCTCCCATATCCGCTCCTGCTCTTACATGCATGAACGTAGTGTCCGGAAAGGGAAAGGTGCTCGTAAGGTAGAGGTCAACCCACTCTGGAGGAGGTTCCAGAAATGACAGCAAATGCTTCACGGTATGAGGAAAAGCTCTTTTTTATGTATACGCTCTCAAGCATTTTCTATCTGATGAAGCCGATGCTCGCAAGGCAAAGCTTCTGCTAATTGTTATAGGGGTTAGTTCTTCTATGAAGCAAAAGCGAAATTTTATAAATACCTCTTCAAGAAAAAGCCCAGAAAAAGCAAATGCTAGTTTTTATGAATTCGGCCCCATGTCTCCAAATAGCCTACTGTATTCCCTGCAATAAGTGGTCGCGGGGGGAAACCGAATTCACCCGAGATCATTGATTATACATGTTGGGATGGAATACGCAATGTACAAAGCACGGCGGATAAATGAAACATGACGTCTGGTGACAATGGTTTTTGTCTGATTTCTAGGCCTAGTTCCTTTATGAATGGCTGTAGTTTTGTTCATTTTTCTTTCGTTGTAAATGAAGTAACAGCTGGGACCTTATTCACAAAGCCCCGGTAACTTTGGGCCGATTTTATAAAACATAGCAAAGGTTTACAAGCCAAAGCCCCAAGGCCAAGCTTTTGCTTGTCAAGGAGATGCACAAGCCAAAGAATTTGCTCACAAACATACTCTAGTTTCATGGATTTAAGACCGGTTCTGGATATTCAAGCCACGCCCACTTTGTATAACTTTGGCCTCATGGTTCGAATCCATGAATAGAGCTGACCATGTATGATTGACGTCTTGCCTGCCCCTTTGTGCTATGTTTACATTACAATTCGTCAGCAATGCCTGTATAACCGATGCCGAATGAATAGGCCTACCGCACTCACTGCTGTGGGTTTTGCATAACGACTAGCACGGATAACTAGGTCCACCAGTAGGTCTATACAAGTGTTATTTGTTGAACATTTCTGTGAATTACCCTGTTACGTCATGGTCCCCCGAACGACAAAACCAAACGGAAAGTTAATCAATCGCACGGTACACAGATTAAACCACAAGTAGCAATCTGTTTATCCGTACTGACAACCACTAGTCACTTTCAGCCCACCAGCACCAGTGGAAAATGTGCGCCAATGAACAACAAGAAACCGTGGCCTATTCACGCTGTCCTGCACTGGGGCGGTCACAGGCACTTATAATGAACCGGTCTTAAATCCATAAAACTAGAGTATTCATAATCAATTGGTTAACCCTTTCTATCCCAGTGTTGCCAAATGGCCACACCACTTTCGGGCAGTGCCCCCATCTAGTGGTACAGAGTATTAACTAAACCCCCACATTTTCTATAGCCTCTATCCCAGTGTTGCCATTTGGTACCCGTTCAAGCCTTACCACACAATACCAGTTTATATGTAGCAGCACCCAACATGTCAGACCGCATGGTGTGCATTCACTGTTGTGTCAACCGAAAACAACATCAAAATACCTTCGATAAACCGAGTGCTAGGTCTGTCAAGTTCGATTATTATAAAAATGTAGTATTTATAAATCATATATAATAAAAAATCTCGTAGGTAATACCATTTTCGGAAAAATGTGGAGGGGTGTTCATCTTGCTGTTGCCAAATGGCAACAGTGGGATGCAACGGCTCGGATCAACCTTATTGTTCAATAATAATTTTCAGTTTTGAAGACCTAGTTATCATTGATTACCTTTAGTTTATGTCCACTATTGAAAATAACATGGATGCCGATTATTTCCCAGTTGCCAAATGGTAGCAGTGGGACGTAATGGGATCAAGCCTTGATTGGGTAGTTATATACTCATCAAATTTGAGGTCCCTTAGGTAATTGTTCGTACTGTTGTTTGCCTAACATATATTAGAGAATGTATCTCTTACTGTGGTGGGGGTAGGGTGGCTGGGGGATACAGGGATTTCGTCCTCCCCCGGGTATTGCCCCCTCATGACTGTTGCCGCACGCCTAACAGTGTCTTAGTTCCCTACAATGATCTTGAAAATGACTTATATTTCTCAGATGTGCACAGGGAGTTTATTAGTCTATATTGGCAGGGGATAGGATTCATGGCTATTGAAAATTTATTTCTACATTGTTGCCGTTGCAGCCCAATGTTGCCATATGGCAACATTCCAATAAGGGTCCAAAATTTTGGCGCCAGATATTTTTGAATGAATTTTTCTTCTAATGAACCTTTTTCAACTTATATCCCAGTAGGTAATAATTTTCCTTCAATTAAATCTGTGGTTGGGATAGAAAGGGTTAACATATATGACCTTTTCTTATAAAACAAAGCAAGATTTTCTATCTGATGAAGCTAATGCTCGCTAGACAAAGCTTCTGCAAATTCTTATAGGAAGTTGCTTGTTCTATGAAGCAAAAGCGAAATTTTATAAATATATCTTCAAGAAAAAGCCGAGAAAAAGCAAATGCTAGTTTTTATGTATTCGGCCCTTTAAGGGCACGCAAATCCTTTGTCAGGCTGATAGTGAACAATAGTTTGCGCACTCCGGTAAGTTACGGGAGCTTCGTGAATAAGGTCCCTGGTCTCTTTTCTGTTAAGGGCGGCGCACACTGGCGACTAAAATGGGGGCGACTACCGATGCGACTGCTACATGTACCTCGCATGCGATAATTACCTTTGAGGTCGATCAGTGATATCATCCGCGACACCACTGATCTTCCAAGGAAGCATTTGTCGCAAACGAGTCAACAAAAAGTAAAAAAAAAACTAAAAATATGTTCAGTCGCTGCTGTGCCAGTCGCCTAGAAAATCGCCAGTGTGCGCCGCCCTTTACGCACGTCTCGCATGTTTAATTTTCGGTCGCAAATGCCGACTGACTTTCCAATATTTGTCTACCGATAAAAAAGATGAATCTTTCGTCCGCAAACGATTCCGATGCGACGGCAAAATAGTCGGCGATTTTAGTCACTTCTGGAGGTCGTCTGTAGTTTGCGGATAGTTCATTGAATGAAATGGTCGCAAGTGTGGTCGGCGAGCGATCTCGCATCCGATGGTTGCCTGCGACGTCGTGGTCGCCGATCTCGTCGATGGTCGCAGAGTTTCACCTCAGCTGTTGGCCACGCTTGACGTCGCTCATTAGCGCGCAAAGCCGTAGCAGAGATTATTTCTGCGATTTGAGCTCGCAGTGCGCGGGGGGTGCACCCATCTGGGAGCATAGAAATTCAAGTCTGCGAGCAAGCTCGTTCCCAGGGCTTAACGTTGGCTTGTTAAACCCTGGCTTCAGAACCCAATACCTCGGCTGTGATTGGCATGATGTACAATGCATGGAATGTACATGTCGGTCTGACGTCATACCGGTACCCAGGAAATGGATTAAAATATGGTTTATTTTATTTAATTTTTTCATATTATAGCAAACATTATTCTTTCTGACAACAGACATACATGTTCAAAATACAGTCCTCCCTCGTTATTACGAATCCTTCGGGGTCCAAGGGTTAAGTTCGTACTAACGAGGAGTTCGTAATAGCGATGATTTGTCCGTGGGGGCATGATGACCACGCCGAGTACGCCTAAGACATGTACAGTCATTGACATTAGTTTATCTACACCTACTACCTTGAATATTTCAAATACTATTGGGCCAATTTTAACACGGCTTGTACCACATGAAAGTATATAACCTTGGTCATATTTCTGCATCAAAATTTTGAAAATTTGGAAATATCATAATTATGTAATAGCTCATTAGAAAACCCCCTAAAAATCAACATTTTTATTAAGGAATTTTTTTGTGACTTTTGTTACAGGGTTGATAGAGTGGAAGTTTCTAAGGATTTGGGGCTTTGTTTCGTCAAAATATCTTGAGTAGTTCCTGAGATATTTGAGATTATCAAAATTTCGATAATTTGAGAATTTCCAAATTTTCACAAAATTTTGATATTAGTAGACAGTGCTCACCTAAAAACGTAGGATTATGAAGTTTTGGAACTTATGGCGTAAACTGGTTAGAAGTTAAGCATGTCTTAAGTTAAGGGGGTATTTTCAAATATGAATATCTCGGCCCAGTTAACGCAAAAAGTTCCAAAATTATTGTAAACCCATATTCTGAGGTTAGCTTTAACTGATGGCATCAAAATTTCCTGAAAAACACGACAATCTCAAATTATCAAAATTTCGATAATCTCAAATATCTCAGCAACCACTCGAGATATTTTGATGAAACAAAGCCCAAAAGCCCAAACTTCCACTCTATCAACCCTGTAACAAAAGTCACAAAAAAATTCCATAATAAAAATGTTGATTTTTAGGGGGTTTTCTAATGAGCTATGTACACGTCTCATATATCAGAACTAATGTCAAATGACTGTTTTTCTCAATCTATATATAAATATCAACGTTTTGGCGAGTTTTACCTTTTTTTGGCATTTTTGACCCCAAATTTGGTCATTTGACCTTTGACCCCTGATAACTGACCTATAAAGTCAAATGAAGTCGTGGTAACCGGACTTTTCTGAAACTTTACAATATGAAGATACATTATTACATGGTTACCCAATTTTAACAAAAAATGCCTACGAATTTTTTTCTCGGTGGTCTTGGCCGGTCTACTTTATCGTATCCATAGTGACTTTGAGCACGTTCGCTGAGAATGGTCAGCAGCCCTTGGTTATAAAGGCCTGTGACCGACGAACATGACAAGGTGCGGGGAAATTTTTATTTCGTCATGCCAATGCATCGTTTTGCCGGGAATGTCCCAAAAAACGAGGGGCTCTCTTATTTCATTGCAGTGGGTTAATTTTATATCTTGACAATTTGTTATCAGCCGGTAATGACATTACAGAAAGTATCGTGAAAAAAAATGTGGCTGAACGATGCTTCTAAATTGTGCATGCTCTATACGGGGAAAACGCGAGTGGTTAGTTTTCTGGGACGCCCTGTATGAACCGACCACAGTTGAATGAAATTGACCACGTGGACTAGATAGCCCGAAAAGGCCTAGACGTCTCGAGCGGTGCAGACACCGTGCGGCCCAGCGATTGGTCATCCGTGGTGAATGAAATGAAAGACCCTTTGTGTACCAATTGCGGGGGCGGCACGTTCAGTGCCCACCTTGAAAATCTAAAAGGTGTGTTAAAAACACGAAACCAGAGTATATCCTACCGTTCAAATGTTAGCTGTACATCGTGTCCCATTCTCCTGCACAACACTCAGTTCTTGGGTCCAATGATAAAGTCAGTGGCCTGAACTAAAAAGTCAATTTTCGGCATCTTGCAAAAAATATCAAAGGCCACCCACCCTAGCGCGACTCAGGGGTGGCTTTTCACAGCAGCTGGTCCCCCATTTTCGCCCCTTGCCCCCCCCCCCGGTACAGTATAGGCCTACTCATTACAATGTTATCGTAAAAATCCATCCAAGTTTCTCATCGGACCTATATATCACAATATTTGTTCATTTTTAGCGGAATGAATTTGCCGGGTTTTTTGGCCATGCCCAGAATGGCAACTCCCTTCCACGTTTTAGCGGGTCGAAAACAGGTTTAGTGATCGGTTCGGTTGAGCACGGCCCGGGAGGGTGACAGTTACTTGGAACGGCCATTCCCGGTGGAACAGACGGTGACGCCGCCGCGGCAAAGATTAGAACCAGTGTACGCTGCGGTCGGAAGTACATGTATTTAGCCGTAGTGCTGCAACAAAAAGTAGCTCTCCTTTTTTTGACAGATTTAACAATTGCATTAAAATTCTATAATTAGCACCATTTCCTTATTTTAAAACACGGAATATGTGGTCTGCAATTGCTCAATTCTCTTGTCTGACTATTGGTGTTACCACTGTGGTCAACGTACACCATCGACGACAGGAGTACACCAGCATAGACGAACTTCCGGTTGGATACCATTCTATGGGTTTGGATATTTTTGTTCGTTTTTTGATGGTATTCTGATAAAAGTGATATAACCACTTGCACAGGATTAACCGACTGAATGTAGATTTACCGGCCATTCGGGTATTTTGACCAAAAAAGAACACTTAATGCACTTAAAAACGACTTTGAATCGATGATTCGAAAGGCCATAGAAACTGCCTCCAAAGGCGGTGCTATCAACGACCCTGCGACCTCTCGCTTGGTTTGCTGTATCTTTTGTATCTACACTTGCATGCATTAGTACGTTTTATGTCGAATGATCACCACAGGCCGCTGTAGTTAGAAATGAAAATTGTGGGAGTGAAAGTGTACGGCCATTGACGACAATCTGTATTTTTCATGGTGTCAATGGGTGTACGGCTATAGCAGATCCACAACATTTTGGGCCAAATTCTCGCCGAAATCTGCACAGTGCAGGTTATTTCCCTCAGCAATATGGATCATACGTACTAGACTTCCTCCACCTTGGGACTCCATGGTCAAAATGTCCCGATGTTCATGAGGAAGGGCCTTTCATTGACAACACCAACGTCATATCGCGTTTAAAATTGAATACAAGAAAAATAACCTGAAGATAGATTACGCAACATGGTGTATTTGATACAGCGTATTACTGAGTTGAACCCCGGACAGTTATTGATCGATTTATGCAACATGTTTCACCAAAAATTACGTTGGAAAAATTTGCGTCTGCTGCCGGAAGTTCGTCTATGGCGTGTACTCCTACCTGTCGTCAATGGTGTACGTTGACCACACTGGTTACTAAATGGTCTTTTGCTACGTTCCCACTACGACGAATCAGGCAACGATTGAAATCGTGGTCTTTATGATGAAGTAATCGTGGTGGTCCTATTAGATCCTGAGGTCAGTCCTGGCAATCGTATTGATCGTAGAAAGGTCTTGAGCCTAGTTTATACTTCGACGCAAACCCTTCGGCATCCGACGCACGACCAAATCTGGACGCCGACTTCGCGGAATTGATTCAGAGTCCAGCGTACTTTAGCGACGGCGACCTGTTATGAAATGACTGATGTAATTACACCTTCGCGATCGGACGCCGACCAAATCGCACGATGGGGGTCGGCGTCGAACACAAGATAGCGCGTTGGTCGCCGGCGATGGTCGTGCGTCGAAGTATAAACTAGGCTTTGGACGGTTCAAAATTTTCGCTAGGTTCCCGTTTGTAATCGTGGTCTTAATTGTGGAGTAAGGTTTAATTCATACTTCGACGCAAGACCATCGGCGTCCGACGCGTGATCGAATCTGGACGCCGACTTCGCGGAATTGATTCATAAGCCTAGTTTATACTTCGACGCACGGCCATCACCGGCGACCGACACGCGTTCTTGCGTTCGACGCCGACCCCGTCGTACGATTTGGTCGGCGTCCGATCGCGAGGCTGTTATTACTGGAGTCGTTTCATAACGGGTCGCCGTCGCTAAAGTACGTTGGACTAAGAATCATTTCCGCGAAGTCGGCGTCCAGATTTGATCGGGCGTCGGACACCGATGGTCTTGCGTCGAAGTATAAACTAGGCTTTTGTGCAGCGTACTTCAGCGACGGCGACCCGTTATGAAATGACTCAAGTAATCACAGCCTCGCGATCGGACGCCGACCAAGTCGCACGACGGGTCGGCGTCGAACACAACAACGCGCGTCGGTCGCTGGCGATGGTCGTGCGTCGAAGTATGAATCAGGCTTTATCGGGTGATCCTCTCAGATCTTATCAGATCTTGAGGTCAGTCGCGGCAATCGTGTTCATCGTAGAAAAGTTTTGGACGGTTCAAAAATTTTCTACAATTAACGTGATTGCCACGACTAAAGCCTAGTCTCGCGTCACCAGCCTCTCTCTCTTACAGGAAAGAGTCTGGTAGAACAGACTACAAAATCTTGTTACCGCTAGGTGGCGAGTGTCCAGCTCACAGCATCCGAATCTGATTGGCCAACGGCTGATTAAACATGGCTGCGCCCATGAAACGCATGATGAACGAATGAGTCTGAGGGAAAAGTTACCTTTTAGCACGGTAGGAACGACTATCCATGGTCATCGATTGCCGGAATAAGCCGATTGTACAATAGGACTTACATTTTGTGCCATGGATTAGGTCACTTCCGACCAGGGAGTCTAAGTTCAGCCAGACGGTAAATCGATCCTTATACAATACAATTCCACTTTATTTCATCAGCGATCCACCTCAAACGGCCAGGCTCGATCGCTTCTACATATCACTCGGTGAAAACCACGATAAAACGTGTCAAAAAGGTAACATTTCCCTCGGACTATTTCGTTCCTTGTTCGTTCATCATGCGTTTCATGGGCGCAGCCATGTTAATCAGCCGTTGGCCAATCAGATTCGGATGCTGTGAGCTGGACACTCGCCACCTGGCGGTAACAAGATTTTGTAGTCTGTTCTACCAGACTCTCTCCTGTAAGAGAGAGAGGCTGGTGACGCGAGACTAACTAAAGCCTAGTTCATACTTCGACGCAAGACCATCGCCGGCGACCGACGCGCGATCTTGCGTTCGACGCCGACCCCGTCGTGTCATTTGGTCGGCGTCCGATCGCGAGACTGTAATTACTTGAGTCATTTCATAACGGGTCACCCTCGCTAAAGTACGCTGAGTCGGCGTCCAGATTTGATCGCGCGTCGGACGCCGATGGTCTTGCGTCGAAGTATGAACTAGGTCTAACGCCGCGACTGACCTGAAGAAGTGATAGGATCACCGCGATTACGCAAGATTAGGACCACGATTTCAATCGTGGTGCCACTCGTGCCACTTGAAATTGAC
Source organism: Notospermus geniculatus (assembly GCA_002633025.1). Classification (NCBI taxonomy): domain Eukaryota; kingdom Metazoa; phylum Nemertea; class Pilidiophora; order Heteronemertea; family Lineidae; genus Notospermus; species Notospermus geniculatus. Next base: position 16,767 of record NMRB01003437.1, on the reverse strand, counting down.
CAATCGTGACCATATCGCATCCAAGCGCACCAAATCGTACCAGAACGTATCACAGAAAAACAATCAACTCGAGTGGAGACTGAAAGTCTCACTTTATGCTATGTTCACACTATCACGAATCACGCCACGATTGAAATCGCGATCTTAATAGTGGAGTAATCGTGGTGATCGTACATGTCCTATCAGATCTTATCAGACCTTGAGGTCAGTCTTGGCAATCGTATTGAAAAGTTTAGAACGATTCAAACTTTTTCTACGATCAACACGATTGTCACGATTGCAGTCACGATTGCCCTCAAGGTGTGATAAGATCTGATGGGATCACCACGATCACTCCACGATTAAGACCACGATTTCAATCGTGGCGCCATTCGTGCCACCTGAAATTGACCAATCGCGACCATGTCGCATCTAAGCGCATCAGAACGGATCGACTCGCATCACCTCGTATCCAAACGTGAAACTTCAGAGAATTAAACAAACATCAACTACGAATGGTCAATCGTGACGTTCGTAACGGACCGCGCTCTAGTGTGAACATAGCATAAGGGGCAAAATGATTCTAGTCCAGCGGCTTAGTCGAAAAATATTTCACTTTGTGGAGAAATTATGAAACTTTGCACACTTGTAGAAGATCCCTGTAGGATCATTTTTCGATTAGGACCCAACTCTGAAACGCCCCGTGGTGGCCGCCATCTTGAATTTCAATATGGCCGCCATATTGGACATACTTTTGCCTATAACTTTGAAACTAAGGCAGATAGAAATCTCATTTCAGTGCCTACCCCCACATTTTCGGGGTCAAGGAATCTAGTAAAATCATTAGTTTGAACTTCCGGTGTCGGCCATATTGGATTCCAAGATGGCCGCCGTATAAAACATAATTGCATATAACTTAGGATCTAAGGCAGATAGAAAATGCAATTCCAATGGCTAACCCCACATCTTCAGAGTCAAGGAATGCAGTAAAAACATTATTTTGAACATCCGGTGTCGGCCATATTGAATTCCAAGATGGTCGCCGTATTAAAGATAATTGCATATAACTTCCAAACTAATGCAGATCGAAATGAAATTCCAATGCCTAACCCCCATTTTCAGGGTCAAGGAATCCAGTAAAATCAATATTTAGATCATCCGGGGTCAGCCATATTGAATTCCAAGATGGCCGTGGTATTAAACATAATTGCCTATAGTTTAGAATCTTAGGCAGTTAGAAAAGCAATACGAATGGTTAACGATTAATGGTTGAATCCAAGATAGCCGCCCTCTATACCTAGGCATGTAATGCAGTCCACTGTTAGTGTTAGGCCTGGCAGTTAACTCAGTTTCCATAACACTGTCCATCGCAAGCGCACAGTGAAGTGCACTGCAGGTTTGCCCTGTGACACTTGCAGTTCCCCTTGCAGGTCCTCTTGCACTTGCAGCTGAGCAACTCGTAGCAAGCCTTGGCGGCCTCAGGAAGCGTGGTCCATACAACTCCCCATTGTCCATCACACTTCTCCCAACCCCAATCACCTGGTGAGGGAACAAATGGCTTGGCAACTAGGCACTGACCCCAGAAGATGTGGCCTGCTTGGAATGCGGCTCTCTTCGTGTGTTCTAATAGAGCTGCTGCTGTTGGATGTTTTCGATCTCCCTAGACTTCTTGGAGAAGAGATAGCGCCTTGCTGCATCTACACCTTGAAGTTCACTAGTGCGGTCATAAATTAGGACCACAAACCTCTCCAGAGTCTCCATCACTGTCTTCGGTATGTCAGGGGGCCTCGAACACAGCGCGTGGAAGGCGTCTGCAGCCTCAGGATATGCCTGCCAAGCAGACGTCTTCCCACGCAGGGCTTTCATTAGGCCTGCGTATGGCGTCTATTACGCATGTAAACTACACAAATGACGCCAATATAAATAACTCTGAAGTGTCAAAAACGCAGGTAAATTCGATGATACGCTGATAGAGAAAGTGTGGAAGTCCCATCTGTATAGGCCTACTCAGTCTCCATTACGCCAGTAGGACCCCGGCTAACGCAGGTATCAAGATACTGAAAGTCGCGTGCTGGCCAAATTTTCTTAGCGGAGGTGAAAATAGAACTGGGGATTCCCTTCGCCCATGGCAACCACACACTCCTGGCTCGAGCGCTGCACCGATGGCAACAAACGAAGGAACGATTTGACCCCAGTAAAATATAACAAGAAGTCATGACCCCGAAAAAGAACTGCTGGAATTCTAAAGACCCAGCATCTTCCCGAATTGACTTCCATAACAAAATTGTGGACATGGTGGAAGTCATGACCCAGGTAGGGAAAAAGTTAATGAAAGCCCTGCCCACGGTTTAAGAAGAATGACACCGTGTCACAGCCTGTGAATGCATGGAAAAATGCCAATGCCTGCGACTTCTCTTCCCCGATGATGCTGACTATCTGGTGTACTGCAATGTGGCTGTAGTTCTTACCAGTACCGAAGGCAACCCATAGCTCCTCCAGACCAATCTGCAAGAATTTGGCAACTGCTATGACCACCACGTCAGTATCCACGGTGCGGATCATCACTTTCGCGTGTCCTTGCTGAGCCATGTCCTTAACATGGACGAAGATCCTCGAGTCTGCTTCCTCATGAGAGCAGGGAACAAGCGCTGAAGTTATGGTGCCTCTGGACGAGCACATAACTTGATCACCCACCGTGCTGTAGATTGTCTTGTCATCTTCAGTTTCGTAGTCCACACCTTTCTGTGCAAGAAACCGAAACAACTCCTGCTTGTTTTCATTGTTTCGAAGAAAGCCTGGCCAGTTACCTGGAATTCTTGTGGAGGATGAAATCCGACGGCGAGTGCCACAGCCCCTCTTCTCTCTCGTTACGTTTTTCAAGCTGTCTGACTTGTAAATATCCCATACAATATCGATTCGACTGACAGTGACCAGTTCCTAACCACATATGGTAGGAAGACCTCCTTGGCATAATCCTCAAAGGTACCACAGGTTCCAGGAACCAGAAAGTGAATTAGAGCAGGTCCATCGAAGACTTTACCATCAACATCCAAGGAAGTACCATGACTGTTTGTCACATTTCCTTCCAAGCAGTCCAAAAGGTTATGCTTGTCACTCTGGCGCATTTGACCTCCAGTTGCCAGTGACGGTGGAGTAGACTGGTTCTCGTGCCTGAAGAATTCATCGACATCGCCCTCTCTAGTTTGACTTGCAATGTACAACCTTCAAAACAGAGCCCTGTCATTTTTCAGTTCTGTCAGCCTCCCTGCTGCCTTGGTCTTCTCCGTACCAGGCTTGCTAAACATGGCCAGGTTGTTGCGGGGAATGGTGTCTCCAATTGACTTCGAATCGGACTTGAAACGCTCTTCCATGAATTGGTAGTATTTTGCCTTCCCCAGCGAATAGACGTTTTTCATGGCTTGTACAACCTTCTCTGGCATGATGGCTTTGGAATTTAGATTCAGCAGGTCCATGCTCTCCTCCATGAATGGGTTTCCCATCTCTTCAATTGTGGTCACCAGTGATTGTGTCTGTTTATGGTGGCGATCCGGAGGAGTGACGCCAGAGGTAGTCCCATCTTCGCGAAGCCGTCCTCAAACTCATCACCTAGTCTCGCTATTTCAGGCCCAGCCACCATCCATCTCCGAAGTTCTCCGGGGTTTTCAGTTAAGCCAACAGCTCCACCGTCGCCCTTAACCAGTGCATTTATCTGTTCATGTGCCTGGTCCAATGAAATGGCAGAGAAAGGTCGGCCTGTCTTCTTGGCAGTGAATGCTCCACGTTTGAACTCACGAAATACATCTGGACATCTCTCTTGCAAGGACGAGACATCTCGCACACGAACCGGTAACCAGCGAGCATAGTTTGGGTGGTCCAATGCGAAGAACCAGGGTACCAATTTGGCTTGCGATGCAATGTACAGGTCAAACTCGGACACTCGCAGGGACCACACAAACTGGAAGATAGTCAGTTCAAAGTCTAGCACTGTCTGCCGAAAATGGAACTGTGGGTACATTTCAGACCTCACAGCACACCACTCTGTTAATCCATCTGCTTCGATCTGACCACTGTCACTGTTTTCCATCTCCTTGGAATTTAGGTAGGCTTTCTGCTGTAACTGATACAAAGCTGCGGCAGTAACCTGATGTGCCCTGCGGGTTTTGGTCACATGAGACGCACGAAGGAATCCTTCACAGGTACCTGCAGTCGCAATGTCTGCCTGGGTTAAAGTGTCTGTCCATCCACTTCCGTCAAAAATATCTCCGATGGTCCTCAAGGCAGCCATCTCCGTATATGCAATCCCCCTAGTATTATCACATACTTATCCTCCCCATATAAGTTTGGAAACCGCCATTGGAACTGCTTTGATAAGGCATATAACGGCCGATCCATCGTGAGGACGGACGTCTCTCCGGGGTTGAGGAATTGAGTTGCACCGGCATTGTTGTTCATGATATGGGAGATCATAGCCAAAGACGTTGACTTCGCACGGAAAAATGGGAGCAATGACACATTTGTCTGTGCAGTTGGAGGATCCTCTTGTCTAGAAGCATGGTATGCTGCCCATGACGCATTATCGGCTGCACACAGCTGCGTCTCCTTCTGACAAATCGTCATCTGGTGCTCCAACCACATATAATCTAGCTTACGGTCCTCCCTCAGATGCGGCGCTTCATCTGTAAGTGGCCTAACGGGTCCATAGTAAACAGGAACATGCGCATCCTTAGGAAGGGCCTGTGCAGCAGGTATACGTGTGTGTAGTGTAGCTGTTTGTTTAGTTTGACTGGATTCGTCCTCAAATAGTGACGCATCTGAGCAAATTTGGTCGGAATTAGTCTCAACTGGATGTTGACAGAGCGAGTGAGCAGTCTCATGAAAAGAGTCCTTAGCAGAAACTGAGCTTGGATTGTGATCTATGTTATCGGCTTGACCTGTAATTGTGAATACACCCTTCCGAAGCTGCGGTGGGCAGACCACACCATCTCTTTCATACTGTGTGCAAAGACGGTTTGCTACACCAGAGGACATCCTCAGCAAGCGGTCATACGAAATGCTGAGCCCCAGACTATGGAATCGATCCACAAGTTCACGCTTCCTGGTCTCTGAATGCATCTTCACACAGAAAAATATTCATCTCCACTTGAGATAAGTGCTGTCTTGAAGCCCTTTGAAACACAAATATCTTGTATTTGAGACAATAATATCTCGAATCGAGAAAGCATCTGTCTGGTGGCAAAACCTGATATATTTGTGACTCTACCTGAGACAAATCCGGGAGACAAATAGCGTGTTAAGCCTCCCGATACGCAACGTATCTCACGCTTGAGATATCAATAACATCGAATCGAGATATTGGTCATCGCAAATAAACTAGATCAGTGCGGGCCACCAGTTGGGCCTGACGAGATAACAGTGTTGCAATTTGCAAAAAATTTTTGCAAGAAACGCCGACTTACGAAAACAAACACATAAGAATATTGATAAACTATTGTTTGAAATCTGAAATACAAATTATAGGTTGTGAATGTTTCCCTTTCAGAATTATAAATACAATAATTGTACAGCGTCGGTTTTCTCTCAACCAATACCATGCAAAAGATTCAGATTGTGCTGTGCATTGGTCCACCCTATCAAACTGAACTCTACACAGCTTCTCGGCCTATTGGCTAAGTTGAATTTTAAGAGTTGCGTTTTTTTTGCATTGAGACAGTTAAGGTCGATCTATAGTCATTGGGTTTTCCCCCAGACAAGCACATTCCAAGCGACCCACTGGCGTGTAACTGAATGAATCATAATGAATAATAATTGCCTCAACTCTGTTCGCCAATTTTAGGCCGCGTTAGCCCTCAAATAGATTTTATTGTTGTCAGTCAATTATAGGCCTTGGCATTCAATGGTCCGCGGATTTCCCCACGTAATATTTGGAAACGCACTATAGTGAACGTGTGTTGCAAATAGTAAACAAACCCACGTGAAGAATAAAGTTTCAAAATTGTGAGCAGTTTTTCTCCCACCTTTATAAACATTTTTTAAACTTTGAAAACGGAAGTGTGTT
>NMRB01003436.1:37261-63070 GCA_002633025.1 Notospermus geniculatus | reverse complement strand
CCCCCCCCCCCCCTGAAAAATTTGAAATCTTGACATTGCTGTAATGCAATTTCCCCGGCACCTTCTTTTTCAATAAAAACATCCTTGGCATTAAAATGACCCCTATCTGGGACCTTATTCACAAAGCTCGGGACCGTAACTTTAAAGGCATGCAAATCCTTTGTCGTGCTGACAGTGAATAGGTTATCCACAAAACGACAAAAAATAGTTTGCGCAATCCTGTAAGTTACGGTAGCTCTGTGAATAAGGTCCCTGCTCTGTTGCAAAGGCCTTGTCCCTTGGTTTGCAAGGTCTATTTAGTTTACCATAATGCCATGGTGCATGGTAGGATGGTGCTGTAATGCTTGCAAGACAAACAACAAGAGGCGCTCAGCTGACTCTCGAATAGTTGTTTGGAGTGGTATCTATAGTGGCCAATTGTTTCCAAGGTGGAGAGGACATTGTGTGTAAACTTGTTGTTTATTGAAAAGAGGAGGATTACAAAGAGAATGATGTTTCTTATCAGGTATTTGATGTATTTGATTTTTCTGTCAGGGCCGACGCTATAGCATTATTGGCCCTGGTAACTTAAGTACGGAGGAGGCCATCACAAGCTACTCATGTTCCTCACTTGGATAGGGGTCTTTTACTTGCCCTTGCAAAGACACAAGGTACAAGGCACCACGGCTTACTGTCCCATGCGACGGACGTGAAGAGCCGGGAATGAAATCCCCTATGGCCCGGGCTGGATTCGAACCCGGGACCTCCCGCTTGCTAAGCGGACGTGATAACCACTAGGCTATCAGGCTCCTCTTATCATGTAATTTGTTAAACAGAATTAACACTGGAAATGTGCAACACTCAGAGACATTACACCAGAATTAACACTGGAAACATGCAATACTTAGAGATGTTACACCAGAATTAACATTGAAAACATGCAACACTCAGAGATGTTTCACCAGAATCAATGTTGAAAACGTGCAACACTCCAGAGATGTCAGTGTGCCTACNAGTCGCTGTGACGGTGACCATCCGTTCTATTTACGACGCATGAAAAAAATTCAACGGTCTACAATGGGTGAGGTCAGAATTCCGTGTATGTTATGTGTTATGTGTCAATGTTACAGGTCTGTTAATCCAAATTTCTTCATAACTTTGGTAATTCTTGATGAAATAAGCTGGGGGTTTTACTATGCTTAGAAGATATCCCTCTTCATTTTGAACACACTGATTAAAATATGACGAAATTCCGCTAGATTTTAGAAATTTTAACCACTTAGTGGTTAAGAATCTGTAACACCGTCGAGAGGTCAGGATTTCTCATGTTAGTGTTACGTTACTGTCAGCAGCCATCTTTGACTTTGCTTGTCCAACTGTGTTCAAGATGAAGTTTGAGGTTGACATGCAAGTTATTGCTCTGGAAAGGGGTGAAAACTTTGTCCGAGAGCCTGCCAAAAGCAATGAGCCTTCAGAGACACATAAGACTTACACAGAAGCAGTTGGATGAGTTGGTGAACGAATTTCATGCTTGGAGAGACCAGGGGCGAGCCCGCCATGCAACTTCCAAAGAGATGATGGAGGGCTCCATGCATTACCTCGCGTCTGGAGGGTATTACAGGCAAGTTGGATTTGCACAGGGCAAGGCCAAGTCAACAGTCATCGCAAATGTTCGCAAGGTGGCGGAGTTTTTTATGGCTATTGCGGCAGAACATATTTTTTCCCACAAGGTGAGGAACTTGAAGAACTCTCTCAGGAGCTTGTGAGTGTTGATGGGAACATTCATAGAGTAGTTATGTTCATTTTGGAGTAATAATTCGGATTCAGAGGCCAGACCACGCTGGCAACGCTTATTTTTGTGGACGAAATGGGAAAAGTTGTGATTCCTTGAACGTACAGTACGTGGTCGACAAAAATGGCTGTGTTCGTCATGTTATCAGTGGAATCAGTGGTGCCACCCATGACAAAACTGCGGCCGAATGGTCCGGTGAACTTACGCGTTATTTGGATGAACTGCTACCACAAGGTTTTGTTGTCCTCGGAGACCCTGCGTGTCAAAATCTGCACGAGGCAGTTGTTCCTACCCTCCGTGGAAATGGACTTAATGTTCCTATATCTGTCAGTGGATATGATCTCTACCAATGTTTTAAATTACCTAAGTGTTAATCAAGGTTTACAACAAAAGTTAGCAAATTTAAAATGATCCTGTCCCCAATCACTGGGACTCCTTTATGACAATGTCGTAGTAATTACCACAATCAAGTCAGTTTGCCTCTTTGGTGAACTTATAAAGTCTCTGTCTCCAGACAGCAGTAATTACCACATTTTCAAGTCAGTTTGCTTCTTTGGTGAACTTATAAAGTCTCTGTCTACAGACAGCAGTAACGAACAGTACTCACACTAGAATAAAAGTTCTTGATCATGAACTGAGTTGTTATGATTTGTCGTATAAAACTAACAGGTGCTGCCAAGAAAAAATATAATTACATATATGTCCAACCCACAAAATGTCGGCAAAAAATGATATTAGCCACAAAGGAAGCAGAGTCTACTCAAAACTTTCCTCAACAACAAACGAATCCTCAATGGTGACATCATGTGCTATGGCAAGGATGTGTTTGATGGCTCGCAACTCAGTTGTGAGGTTGGTAAAGTTAGAGTTCAACTGTTGCAAAAGTTCATTCTGCTTCTGGAGGAGGTCTTTGTATTCCTCCTGCCTAGCGGCGGAGCCACTCAAGAAGTCTCCTGTCTTCATCTTTTTGGGTGCATCATCAAGGGTGTTAATGCCGCTGCCAAGGGAAACTGATCGACGCTTGCTATTTTCACTGCTGACTGACATATGGGTGCTAGTTGAAGGAGCAGGTGAAATGCTCCTGCTGCTCGGAGAGGGTGCGATGCTCCTCTGGTCCAGAGAAGGTGTTTCTTCATCTCCTCCATGGCCAAACTGCCAGGCCTGCATGTCTCCAAGGCAGTAACAATTACTTGGGGTTTCAAAGTCCCTCCAACTGGGAAGTAAAGCTGATAATACTCATCAAATGCATGAAAAAGTTCTTTCCCCGTAATTTAGGATCTTCAGTAGCCACCCCTGAAGTCTGTTGTTTCTTTATGATTTCTCGGTACTCACGCCCAAGGTTGTGTAAGATGTTGTCCACCATGGTGCCATCTATGTTGTCTGCGACAGCTTTTCCCACCTGAGTATAGAAGTCCTTGACTTTCCCAATCCTCCGAGCGGTTTTGAACTCTCCATGGCGCTGCAGCATCTCGTCTATCAACTTGGACATGCTTTCCAACGTCCATCGAAAACGCTTTGCCATTTTGATAGTGCTCGCAAATACCCAGTGGACTACAGTAACAGAAGCTCTGACTTCTCTGCACTCTGCACGCAAAAACCTGTGCTGTGAATTCCAAATATGATTCTCCGAATCGGGATTCCCTGGACATGTCAACAGCCTGTTAACATGCTGCTAACAGCCTGTTAACAGGCTGCTAACCACAGCTCCTTTTCAACACTGTTGAAGGGGCTGTGGTAAATGTTGAAATTGACAGATCTGTAACACTAACACATAACACGTAACATACACGGAATTCTGACCTCACCCATTGTCTACTCGTAGTAGACAATATGTTGTGTAGGCTGAAGCCTCGCGAAGGCCTAACTCTGTGTGCCTGGACCCGATCAGAAAATCTATCTCACCCAGAATCACAAGCCACTCTGACTGCATTTGTTCTGCTTCAGTCACGATGTGGAATTCCACATCGTGGATGTTGAATTTAACAACGTCGATGCAGAATTCCGCATCGGACGGCCGCCATCTTGGATTTTTCGACAATCGAACAGCCCGCCAAAATGTGATGCTAAAGACATTACTACTCGGAAATTACGCCCCTAAATTGGATTATGCGATGACAAACCAGTTTGTAAATGTTTAATGCACATTCGTATCAATAACTTTGTTGATTACCACCTTACTTGCACTTTCTTTCGTTCGTTTTGAGCCCCGGAAGTGCCGAAAACGAACACCAATCACGCAGAAAAAGAGCATTTGATGCGTTTAATTGAAGAATTTTGGAGGTAAAGTGGTGTGGTTTTGGTAATATTTTAGTTGTATATTCTTGGTAGTTATATATTCTTGATGATATGGACTGTCCCATTTATGGCTCCAACGGCGAATGGTATCGTGTCCCAGTTGCCTTGCAATGCCTGCCACTCCACATCCGTTAACCACTGGATGGCATTCTGGGCATAGTTCCATAAGACGTCAGTCTACGATGGACCTCGCGGGCGGCGGTTTGTCAGCTGACGTCAAAAATCATGGAGAATGTGGCCAGGTCCGGTGTGAAAGGAATCCAAGTCCCCCTGGAATCAAAGTCCGGTATTATTGTTCAGCGAGGGATTAGAATATATGGCTAGAGAGACCATGACCATTCCAAAATAACCTTACAATAGCGGGCTATTGTTTGGAGGATCTGCATTCCTACTAGGACGCTCATTTCTGTTACACCGGCCACGGCCACTAAACGCATCGGATACAGTAAAGTGTTTTTCAAATTGAACTGGCCAAAGGTACTTGGCTCACCTCTTGTCACTAAACTGTAATGGCATGATCACAAATAATAATGTTACACAACCCTCGGCAGCCAGTCTTATGGCTGACCAGCTTTGGCTGACACCATGAAAGAGCTATAATCTGTTTTCAAGTCAGTGTTGTGCAACACCACTACCTCTTGGTAAATATGATCTGGTCACATTCCTGAGTTCAACTAAGTACCTTTGGCCAGTTCAATGTGAAAAACACTTTGGCCCGAACTTATAAAAGGTGTTTTTCGCCTGTCTAACTTGGACTTGTTTAAGCCTAAACATTTGTAAGACAACTGTTAGACAAGTCTACCAAAACACTGGTGTTTATCGAAATTTCGAACAACGCAAGGACGTCGGTCCAGCCAGTCAAGTCCAACAGGTGAATAAACATGTATCCCGATCGCACTGCCTTTGTTGAGACGATTATATAATGAATTGTAAATGGGCATACCTTAGATGACCTCATGGTGCGCGGCATTCGTCATATAGGCCTATTTGCTGTTGTGACTGGATGAATAGTACACCCTTCCTTAGTGGAAAGTAAATGCCCACTTAATTTTCCTGCATATTTCCTTGAATATTTTTCATAGCCACGTTTTCTTTTCATACAGATAATCTAGGGCCGCTTGGACACCTTTTAAGACCATAAAACTTGAAATTATGAATGAATCACAAGCTTAGACAACTGCAAAACAAGCCCCTGGCATGTTTTGCGATTCCTTTGTTATTTGGACACCGTTGTCTATCTTTGGACGGCAGTTTTAGACACGTCTAAGCTAGACATCCTTCTGTAATCGCAGTTTAAGCTAGACGACTGATTTAGACTTGTCTTGGCGAGTTAGACTTGTCTAAGAGATAGACATCCTTTATAAGTTCGGGCCTTTATGTATTTTGAACACGCTGGGTCACGTCATTCCTGAGTTATAGCACGTTGATGATTTTCGAGTTATGCCACCTGGCGGCCATATTGGAAGTCAAATCAGGCCGAAATTTGACGTGCAGCTGAAGGTCATTGTATTGAACGCGCGCCGGTCACCATCCACGTCGTGATCGCGCTCTGCGTTGCTTAACTTCTAGCGCCGAGGCCAACGCGCTAACCCTAAGGCCATAAAGGAAATCCTCCATGGCCGGCGGGTTAAGCCCTGCCATATAGTAGCTACAAGGGGTTCGATACACCATCTCCCCCTTCGGACAGAGATGATTCGTCCTCGAGTCACTTAGCGCCACTCTGCATCTCAGTGCCGAACTACATCCAGATTCGACTGGGAAGGTCGCCAGATGTATTGAACGCGCGCCGGTCACCATCCACGTCGTGATCGCGCTCTGCGTTGCTTAACTTCTAGCGCCGAGGCCAACGCGCTAACCCTAAGGCCATAAAGGAAATCCTCCATGGCCGGCGGGTTAAGCCCTGCCATATAGTAGCTACAAGGGGTTCGATACAGTCATCTAGAGGGAGCCACATATTAAATTTGAGCAATCTGGGTCACATCTTTCCTGAGTTATAGCACTTTGATTTTTCGGGTTATGCCACCTGGTGGCCATACTGGAAGTCAAATCAGACCGAATTTTTACGTGCACCTAAAGGTCATCTAGAGGGATGTAAATATCATGTTTGAGCACTCCGGGTCAAGCTGTTCCTGAGTTATAGCACTCTGATGATTTTCGGGTTATGCACCTGGCGGCCATATTGGAAGTCGGGCCGAAATTTAACGTGCACCTAAAGGTCACCTAGAGGGAGGTACATATCATGTTTGAGCACTCCGGGACAAGCCGTTCCTGAGTTATAGCACTCAGATGATTTTCAGGTTACGCCACCTGGCGGCCGTATTGGATGTCCGATCGCGCCATAACTCGGTATTTTTGAAGGTACCCCTCTATTACACATTTATGCAAGATATGAAGTTGCTCAGTGAAATAATGGCGAACTGTGGCAGGTCCGTTACTTTTGAACAACTTTGACCTCTGTGGCCTTAAAAAGTAGGTCAAATCAAAAACCCGTTAAATACACCTATAATAAAAATTTTGAGATGATCCAGCAATTAGTTCAGGAGTTGTTGCACTTTTGTGTTTTTGGTTTGTCCAGCTGGAGGCCAAGCCAAGAATCGAATCGGGCCGAAACTTGGTACCATAGGTCATCTGACCTAGGGGTATATATGTACCAAGTTTCAGTTTAATAGCTCCAGCGGTTACGAAACGTGCCCTGCTAACTGACGACGACGACGACGGACGACGGACGCCGCACCACGACAAAAGCTCACAGGTGGGCTAAAAATGAAAATCTTACCTCTTCTTGGAAGCTTTGTTTGGCTTGGCTAATGGTGTTGTCATTCTGTCCTTAAAAAATGAAAATGCATGTCATTCTGACCTTAAAAAATGAAAATCTTACCTATTATAGAAGCTTTGCCTGGCTTGGCTAATGGTGTTGTGACCATGAACGTAAAGGATTTCATTGGGACGAACAAAAATTGGTCAATTTAGATAATATAAAAAAGAAACGTCGTCTCGCAAGATTTCGCAAATTTTCGACCCCAACCGGGGCCTTATTCTTAAGGCTGGCACTTTCTAGTCTAGTCTACCAGAAGTGTAATGAATTAAGAGGGGTGGTCAATGAGGGGTTGTCGAACTGAGGGGCTCGACTGTATAAGAATATTATTTAAATGATTACAATAACTACATAATATGGCCGAAGAAAAAAAGTAAGAATTGTCCTCATCGTATAATGATAACAAATGACGTCGATGAACGCCAGATGGGAGTTGTATTATTTTTGAATGCATTTTTTTTAAACTGGCATTTGAATTATACCATAAATTTCAGCAATGGTGACCAGCTCTCTACTCCCATTCGGAAGATCGTACTTTGCCATAGACCTGCAAACATCATTGGACACCATAAAAAATGGACGCCATCTCTCGATGTGACTCCATTGACAGGCTCGGGATAAATACAGTGGCGCCACCAAATGGGCTGGTAGTCTATCATGTTCTGGAGGTACTTTGAACGTGCCTAATGATCGTCTGTATTTGTCCTGAACAACAGCTCGTCGTGGTGGCCTTTTTTCAAAGCTGGAATCTCCCGTTTTTGTTTATGCAGTTCAGCTTTATCTTTGTCTATCAAACGCGACTAGTTTATTGTGTTTCCAACCAATGCAACAATCATTCTTACAAGGTGCAATAAACATGAATTTGGTTGATTGAGCACCAAACAGGAAAATTTTATCGTGCACACCTTTGCTGCAATCATTTAGCGATAATGCGGCTGACTGCTCCCAAGTGCTCTCACACTTTTGGATAGGTCTATATCATGATATTGCGACATACGCTCCCCTCGACTCGTTGCCCATCTTCATTCTCTAATGTCCACCAAGAGAGAACGAGGCGAGCGTCATTTTTTATCATTGGTTGAACTCAAGAGCAGAAATGAATACTGATCAGTAACAATACGATACTATTGATTCAACAAATATGAAGCCAGCGTTGGGCAAAATGTCATTTATACAGTGAGTGTTTCACTCGGCGGGTTCCGACGGAGCAACTCCTCCTGTAGACGGAGGGAGGAGGTACGCCTACGTTGACTGAAAGATTCTGGAAGGAACTTTGATAAAGTCGACTCAATGGTCTTGGATGAATAGCCCTACATCGAACACAAACTACATGTATGTAGAGGAGCAAACATGTTGGGAGTCGAAAATTGATACGGAGTGCAGATTTGAGGTCAAGCCGTTTATCAAAATGCTTCTGGGCACACCCGTGTGTGGTGAATTTTTATAGGCCCAAAAGATAGATTTTTGATAGGTTCTTGCCGATTAGGATCACGGAAAAAACATCTCTTGTCACATTGCCGTCAATTTTTTCAAAGGGTTGCCATGCGTGAATGTGATAACAGTTCACTTTTTTAACTATGTTGACATGTCGCAACCCTGAGGCCGAGGGCCTGGCGAAACTACCCTGTACCTTCAAGCCTAATCCGAATGAAGTTTACTCCGAGATATTTAAAGACGTCAAGGCGACTATCTTTGATTCGTCACTTTACCACAACGCTTCGATCTCGCTGTCAGCAAGGCGTTGTGCCAGTCTTTGTTTCTCCCTCGACTTGCTCGGATTCATATACCTACCCGAATCCAGGACCTGTCTTTGTCATTTCACAAGGTCGCGATGCCGCCAGAGAAAATACGTGAAGCTCGCACCTGCTGGAAAGCTGATGGTGGGAAAGGTTGGTATGAAATACCCTGCACGATGGGAGTCCACAAATTACTACATTGCATTTTGGTTCCCTCAGTCACCGCTAGGTTGAAAGGTGACTTCGGTAGCGACCGCCATCTTCGGGGCGAATTTTTCGCCCCGATGCTATTTTTAGAAACAGAATGACCTGATTAGAATGGGGGAATCCCAAACAAACCCACGTGTTCAGAAAATGTCAACCTGGCCGATTTGGCAGGATGTCAGGCATAACTCCGAGGAAATTGAGGGACAAAAACACCTGTGTTGCCTGCGGAGTGCAAACTAAACCACATGATAAACATCGTAATATAACAAACAATTGCTCTATACAAGAAAATGTAGAAAAGTACGGTTCTATTAGAGTTGCAGACGGTGTGATTTGTAGAGGCTGTTCAGGCAAGTTAGAAGTGATTCACAAGAGAACTGTGACAAGGGAATCCCCAAATTATGATAATGAGTCTCAACAAAATGGCGGTCGCTACCGAAGTCACCTTTCAACCCAGCGGTGACTGAGGGAACCAAAATGACTACATTGTACATATAAAAATGTGAAACTCGCGCCTACTTGAAAGCTGACAGAGGGAGATTTATATGAAAAACTTGTGATAATAAGGAGGTTTCGCAAATCCTGACAAAATACAAAATACGAAATTCAACTTTATTTCCCGGGCTTAGATGGAATAAAAAATAGATAAGCTGAAATGTATTTCTGGGATTGTTGCTACTACAAATGTCCCTCCCGCCAGTGCGTCTTTTAGCATGCCATGTAAGACCGAGAAAGTTATGGTGCATCTTAAATTTCCACTTCGTATCTACGAACTGGAAACAAAAGATAATTTCAAAGTTTTATATATACACCGTAACTCTGTCGGTCAAATGTGATACACTAAAAGACGCTCTTGCAACAGGCGATATTTGTGGTACCAATCATCTCCTGAAATACACTACCGGTACGTAATGGAAATGAAGTCCAATTTCGTATTTCGTACTTCGTGCTTCGTCAGATTTGCGAAACCTGCCTAATAATGAACATTTAACGAAATGCACTTGCATCACCAAGTCAACGGGTAGTTATTAAAGGACCACGGTATTGCTACTCTTTCTCGACAGCCGGCGCCACTCTCCAACTCGGGGACTAACTATACGTTGTCGGCGAATTGACCCGATTTACTACGTACATTTTGTATTGCATTTTGTAGTTAGTCTTACTGCCGCTAGGTGCCTCCATCTGGTTCTCACCAGTCTATCTGGCCCTGACGGCCATCTAGCCTGGTTCGAATCCACCACATTTCCCGTTTCTGAGGTGGTAAAAGCCTCGGCCAATCATCGGGGCGCGAAGGAAAATCGACGCGCCAATCAAAATCCGTGTTACAAATTCAAGCGTGAAGAGCAAAGAAAGTGTCCAACGTTGATTTGTTTCGCAAGTTCTGATTGGCTCGGAGGCGGGGTCAAGTAGGGGTCAGGTTCATTAATAATTTATGCATTAACGGAAAAGATGACACGATTCGGACAAGGCTAAAGACGGAGTTCATACGGAGTCGATAGCCTTGTTTGGACAAGATGGGTGCCTCCCTCTACGTCGGCAGTCAAATAACGCATTTGAGATCCAATACCGTGCTCCTTCAAATACCAAACGGAACAGAGTCGTGGTTGCAAGACTGTCAGGCCCTGTGAACCGGAACGGTACAGAGTATACATTTGTAATGAGTATACATTGTAATGAGTAACATTCATTTAACATTTGTCATTTGTTCTTCTGGTACATTAACCCAGGTGAGCACATGGTCCAAGGACCATTTCATACATTTCATTTGCAACCTGCGATTCCGTTCCGTAGAGTTCGTGTTCAAGCCAGGAGCACACACGTCCAGACGAGATCACAAGCAATTTGCTCGCCACCGAGCAAAATGAACTGTTCAGTTCGGCAAATCCCAGAATAATGCAACGTTGCACTATTCAACAACCTTGAGTTGCACAATTCCGCAACGTTGTACAATTTGACGACGCCAAGGTTACCGTATTCTGCAACCTTGAACTTCCAGCCTCCTTCGGCATTAGAACCTGAAGATCGGCATTTCCTTCTGTGAATGATAGGTGGCAGCAGCTACTTTGCCGCGAATCTGGCCAAGAAAATGTGAGTTTTGTCCAGGAATTTTCGATATTTTGCCGATTTAGTGGATGACAGTTTACGTATCTCTTAGTAGTTCCAACCAATAATCTACTTGTACATTGTTTAATCTTATATTTGATAAAGTTCCCGAAATTTTTGGTACTTTCCTCACAAGTCGGGTCGTCTGCTGTTGGGACGGTCGTCTGCTGTTGGGGCTGACGATCACGTGACGTCAATTCTTTGAGGGGGCATCTCAGCAGTGCTCAGGGGTTGTATCGTTGCTGAATTTTGTTGCGTTTCCGGAGATAGTTTTATGTTCTACTTTTCTGTTTTTTGTTTGGCACCTTTGGTGTGGGCTATTTTATTTCATTTTAATGACTTTGTTAATGAATCATTGTAGGGATTACTCTGATTTGGAAAGAAAGGTGAACCCACCTTCACGTAAAAAGAAAACTGTCAAGTACTTAGAGAAAGATGCCTTGAGGCGGTCTACTTACTCCCGCAGGAGTGAAAACTTGCTCCAGACGGTGGGCAAACAAATCGTTCATTACATGTTTCTTTTCATTTCCTTTTTATGTATTTTTATTATTTTTCTAGTTATTTTTACTGATTTATCAGTTACATGAACACTAACAAAGTTGTTTTTCGTGTAACATCAGTTACCCACTTCCAAAAGTTCTGACTAAACGTTTGTTGCATTACGTTACATTACATTACGTTACATTAACAGCAGATCAACATTATTCAATAATGAAACATATTACATTAACTGAAAGATATTTCATGAACATACAATGACAATCCTCTTGAAGAATCTCAAAAATAGAGTATGTATCTGCATATTTTATAATATTACCTTATTGGCATCGTGCATGATGAACGGTACTGATGCATTCCTTTCTGTTTACAGGCTAGGGAACTGGTGGTTCAAACGCACTGCCAAGTTAATGTAACAGTGAAACCAAGCTGGCAGAGGGGAAAAACCCACTCATTTGTCTGGGGCGCTGCAGGGGAACCAGGCCAGCAACAACAACCTCCTGCATCGCCACCACGAAATATCCCAGAAACTCCGCAAATAATGCATCCGGTCACTCCTGGATCTTCTGATGGAGAAGCAGGTCCTTCCAAAAAAAGGAGAAAGAAACAAAGCAAAACTGCCTGTCGGAAGTGTGGCCGGAAGGGGAACAGTAGTCCTTGGGTGGGGTGCAGTCACCCAAGGATGAAGTCTACTTGTTCTTACTGGGTACATTCCAACTGCCTTGGTCTCTATTATCCAGAAGATGAAGAAGACAAGATTGAGGAGCTCCCATTCTACTGTCCAAAACATGCACCAAAATAATATCCATGTTAGTTCATTCCTGAAATAAATTGGTGTCATTTGAGTCTTCTGTTAATTGTTCTTCTAGGGTCTCCTTGACCGATTGGTAGAACTGAATGTGCTTGGCCTTGTTTGCTTTGGCAATTTCTGCTTTGTACATTTCTCTCAGTAAGATAGCACTGTCGGCATCACTGAAATCGCCAAGCATTGCCAAAGCACGTTCATCTATTCTCTGAATTGTCCAGTTGTTTACATCATTGAACTCGCGTTCCTGGCCAGGAGTAACAAACACTGGCTGCAATTCGGCCTTTGTCGGATTTTCCAGAAACTGAATGTAGTTCTTCCTTGCAGTCTTAGTAATATTCACAAGCTCTGGGTGCAGTTGTTCACCGTCCAACGATTTCAATGACTGTTCTTGGGATGGTTCTTTTAAAATGCCAGATTCACGGATCAACCGTCGGACCATCTGTACTTCAAATTCAAAATTGAAAACGCTGCTTGCTGACTTCCCTGGATCTTTAATGCCTGCCCTGCTGAACACTGCGTCCCTGTTTTTCTGAAGATGTTCGTGGCACCTACTTGCATAGATCCAGGAATCCAAAGTGGGGACACCTGGGGGAAGGTGACTCTTCAGAACCCTGTTTTCGTTCTCGGTGATGTAGTCACCTCCTTCACCTGAAAACGAATCCCCACTTGCTGAGAATGATTCATTGTCCATGATGTAGTCTGAGATTTCTGGTGGTGCCTCTATCCGTAGTTTCATGTCGGAATAAATGAGATTCTGGTAAATTTGATGTTTTCCTGTAAACATTATTGGGACAACCTTCTGCCTGCCACACATAACATACTCGGAGTGTCCACGTCTCACCCCACTCCTAAAGCAATGAAGGCCCAAAAACCAGTCAAAGATCAAGTCATAGAACAGCAGAAAGTTACTGTTCTTCACAACAGTATGCATCCATACATCTCTGAAATGTTCGACTGATGGAACAATGGATTTTTTTGAGCAATCCACAACGTATTCGTAGAGCATCTCTAGCCCAAAGGCCATTAAACTGATGAAGAAGACCTGCCAGGTCACATGGTGATTTCCACCTTTGACGATAAATTCTTTGGCTGCTTTGCTCTTGAATCCTAAATTGTCTGCTACTTTCTCAAGGAAGATGTACCGAACCAGAGAAAATAATGCCCTAAGTAGGTTTATCTCAGTGTGGCCTGCTCCAGGCACCAAGAACAGCGAGTGAAATACCCTTGAATACGAAACACTTCCATCCTGATCACCATGTACCTGTTCCACATGTTCTGCAAAAGAGGTATCTCGGAGGTCAAATACCTCTCCACAGAGATTGCATTTAACAGTGTTTTTTATCAATCCATCTGCAATACGGTAGGGCACACCGTCGCACCCAAGGCGCACCCATTGCCTTTCGTTTCCAACTGCACACTGTTCTGTTATGTCCTCCAAAACCTGACGCACAGTATTTTTTGAATTTGGGTTCACCCCAATTATCTCCCCTATCTTGACGACAGCTTTGCCCTTGTCACCAAATCCGTTAGGCACAAGGTCATACGACACTTTTTTCTCTGCAAGGTTTCTGGCATTGAACCCACATTCATCACACACAAGGGAACTTTTTGAATATGTTCCACAACATTTCGGGCACACCTCACAATTTTGAAGCCGCTCCTTCACCGCAATGCTATAGGAGACGTGATCCGTTATTTCTGATGTCTCGTCTACATCAACCTCCTCAATAACTTGATTTAGGAGTTCGGTCTGAAACGAGTATCTGTAAGATCGAAATGTTTTGCTGAGTTCATTCTCATAGTTTTCAATCTTTGATTTTGCGTCAGCTACTGAGGCACTCCCTAGCCAGTTTCCCGGCTTCAAAGTGGCGTTTTTTTGTACCTCTGTGGTGGGGTTATTTTGAATAAATACAACATTCGTCGCCACATGAACAGGTGTCGTACCAGACTCCCTTACACGAGTCGTTTTTCCCGTCCGTTGAGTATTGTCAAAGAAAACATCAATATCACCAGTAGGTGGTACATTTTTTTCCGTGGATGATGCTTTCATGACCTTTTGCATGGAAGTCACACTTCCAGCTGGGGTTGTAGATCCATCTACTGTGGAGGCTGTCTTGCTACCGCAGAGAGACCACTTCACCAGATGCTGTGAAAAGGAGAAGGCTCCAATGAAGTTATTGTTCCTTACGAAGTAAAGCTGTTCAACTAGAAGGGATAATGCATTCAATTTTTTGGGTTCACACTCGGAAACGGTTTGATTTGTGACACCTTCTAGAAATGAAATAAGTCCTTTTGGTCTGTGACTTAAGAATTCTTTGTGATCCTGATTGCACAAGTGTTCCAAATCTTTGTATTG
The DNA here is from genome assembly GCA_002633025.1 of Notospermus geniculatus. NCBI lineage: Eukaryota > Metazoa > Nemertea > Pilidiophora > Heteronemertea > Lineidae > Notospermus > Notospermus geniculatus. The sequence continues at coordinate 48,481 of NMRB01003436.1, read as the reverse complement.
TTTCAACAGTGAGATGGAATCATTGAAAACAGTCGAACTCAATTTTCGTCCTAAGACATGAAGAAGTTCACTGATTTCCATATCGGAAAGTTCAGAAGTATTCAGGAATGTAAGGAAGGACTGCACCTCAGGACCAATGACCTCCGTATCACCACCTGTCGCCTCTGCGTTTCCACAACTAGTAAGCCTACTAGTATCACCACAAGATTCTGTTTCAGGCCTATTTATTTTCTCTGCAGCATAATTTAAACAGTCACTGCAGACCCATTTTGACTTTTCACCCACATGTCCTTGGTCAACCAGCCATATCCAATGAGCTTTGATATAGTCTTTGCCTGTGTTTCTGTGTAAAACAGGAGAGTCTGAAGATTTCTTCACTCCATGAACATTACATTTACATTCAGTTTGAAACTGTCGACTGAATGGGCTGTTCCTTGTAACTACACCACCACTTCTTTTCTTCTGAGCTTTACCCATTGTAGTTCACCTTTAAGAAAAATCGATATGACCCCTTTAAAACACTAGGCCTTGACATGAAGTTGAACAGATATTCTGATGAAAAAAGATAAAGACATATCGCCACGCTGCTAAACTTTTTGCCTGTGAAAAATGAGATAGGAAAAAAGTTTAGCAGCATGACGATATAATTAATCTAAATCTGTCTGACTCTTGAGATGACCCCTCAGGGGATGCACAGTCTAGGCCTACTGTTACATGTGTTAGCAACATGGCTGCTGTAGATGGTCGTCGTTTGGGACTCTCCAGAATGGGCATTCTAAATGCTGCTAAAAGACTGCGACAGCAGAGAGAATGGGACCAGGATGGAAGTGTCAGACCCATGGTTTTCATCAGTACAGTTAATGGATATCATAACTTCAAAATAAGACCTGTCCCTGGGATAGACTTTGTGATGAATCTTGAGCATGAAGTGGGCAACCCTCATGACATATGGGCTGTGAAGGTGATGGCTCCAACTGAGGTACCACAGGAAATTCTTGATGTCGAGACACGTTCCGATGGACCAGGGAGAGAACAGCATGTCCGGGACATTCTAGGACAAATGGTTGGGCGTGTCCCAGCTGGATTGTGTAGTATCATTGCCACCAGCATGGTCGTACATAAAACACTGAAGAGAGCTGCATGTTTTTACCTGGGTGAAATGGTGCACCATGGACAAGTTCAAGGTGGGGGACCAAAACTTGTATGCGCCTACTGCCTTGATTGGTCCGACAACATGCCAGAGGATTATGTGAGACCCCTTGTAATTCGCCTGAGACAACACGTTGACGAGGATTTCTTCTATTTCTGAGGATTACACTGGATTTAGATTGCAGAATAGATTGTGTGTACATTGTTTACATGGCAACGAAGGCGGAAGTTGCGGAATTCAACAACTTCCACGTTGTATAATAATGCAACATTGTAAATACGTTTGGTTTTTTATTCAAATTTTGTGGACTACATGGACATAACTCTGGGAATGTGACTAAGGTGATTTCTTTCCATCAACTCTATTCAGATATTAACAAATATCAACAACTGGCCAACAAAAATAAAAGGTTTCCTGACTTTCGAGAATTTGTTCACTTTTCGTACCGGAAGTTGTCAAATACGACAATGGTTGTTGAATAGTGCAACGTTGCATTATTCTGGGATTTGCCGAACTGTGTTGACGCCAGGTGTGCGGTGGACAGCGATGCGTGGAATCTTTCCCGCCAGCAATACACAGCCGATATCCCCTAGTCTGTGGGGGCTGCGAGAAGATCGGCAGCGTGTAGATCGCTTGTCAAGTCTCACCAACAATTATGGAGAGGACATTGGAATGTCGTAATCTTACTTGAGGACTGTGGACGGAACCCTCTGAATCAGGACAGTTATCTCTAGTTTCTGGAGTTTCGCCATGTACACGTCGATGCAAGGTGCAGCCAGCCCATGAAAACCCGGTTCATGCCAATTTCGGCTTCTTTCAATTTGCTTTCTCCCAATTTGCCTTCAAAAAGTACACGTGTATTCCTTTCGCCCTATCCCAATTCGCCTTTTCCCATGTTGCCTTAGACTGGTTCCCGTCTTTGCCGCTGTACTCCCGCTGGCGCTCACGTTCCGCTATACAAAGACAGGCACGGGGCAGCCATTTTGACAGGAATTCCTGTCCACGCCACTGCGCATCGCTACTGCGCAGCTTTTTGCGCAATGTTTGTAACTAAAAATAGATCAGATCCACGTGTTCCTACTGAGAGCTGTGCCATTTGACAGATCGTGGCTATGAGATGCACACCGATAACACTGAGCAGCATACATCTGTGCATAGGAGTCGGCCTACTATCAGGAGATGGCCAACGAACAGGGTTTTGCGAGAGGATAAGTCCCCTAGTCCACAAGGCCTGCTCAATACATAGAAAGTACTCAGAATTTGTGCCTGGCGTGTGTGCAAATCAATACAGCCATGGAAATTCTCCGAAATACGATGTAATCGACTTCTGATGCTCTCAAACTGCTTCGGCTTCCACCAAATTGTTCACTTACCACGAAATACCACAGCGCCATCTTGGATAACGGAAAGGGTTTTCCCCGAACAAATATAGCTCGTGACGTCATAACACTGGTACCCCGTGCCTGTCTTTGAATAGCGGAACGTGAGTGCAGCCAAAGACGGGAACCAGTCTAATGTTGCCTTTCCCAATCCTTCTCCATTACATCTACACTCGGCACCAATGTGTGTCCGACGTCCCGGTCTTCCACACACTGGCACTTTTGGGGCTCAAAACCGTGAACACCACTAGATGACTCCACTGGGCTCCAGCCAATCATAATTCCGCGAAACTGAGCGAAATGAGAAGTGCCCGTGCCCGTGCTGCCACCACGCGGTCCTCACGACTGTTAATCTCAAAAGCCTAGTTTATACTCCGACGCACGACCATCGGCGTCCGACGCACGATCAAAATCTGGACGCTGACATCGTCGTGTTGATTCATACTCCAGCGTTCCTCTGCGATTGCCATCGGCGTCAGGACGCACGACTCCTTGGCGTGCGATTTTCCAGAGTTCAACCAATTTGAACTCTCTGCGTCCGATCGCGGCAACCTACCAATGAATGAAGAGTTTTGTGGTCTTGGGATCAAAGGCTCATGTTTATGCATTGAATTCCAATGCCGCGGCGGTATTACGGAGTTGAAAATAGGTTACGCCGTTGTTACGTAATGACTCATAATCTTATCGCCAGAGCATTCACACTCCCGCGATAGGACGCGGACAAAATCGCAGGACGGGATCGGCGTCCAACGCAAGATCGCGCGTCGGACGCCGGCGATGGTCGTACGTCGAAGTATAAACTAAGCTAAAAAGAGCCAGACGCGGAGTGTGACTTACCGAAGGGTGAGCAGATAACGTCTGGCCAAGCGAAACTACATTACATCTTGCATCTGTCTCTATTCGCCTTTCCCGATCCCGCCTTTCTCCAAATTGCCTGTGTGTTAAAGGGGCTGGAGGAAGAACGCTCCCATGTCCAAAGTGTGCAGAGAGAACAAAAAACCTAATTATATAAAACTTTAAATTTAACAGAGTCAGAACTATTTATGCAAAGTCAGAATTTCATATTTTTAATTTTTTTATCTTAATATTTTAAAAAGCACAATTTTTAATATATTTTTCATAAATTTTATTCCTAAAACATCAATCTAACTAAATTTACCCTTAAACTCATAATTTTCGAGTAGAAAAATTACATTATCAAATAAATTGCAAAAGTACGGATCTTTAAAACCATGTGTAAAATTTTGTTTCAGTGCAGATCAGTCTAAAAAACGAATTTATTTTTTCTCCCCGACACATAAGGTTTAATATTAGGTATATATTTTCAATTGTTGGAGAGCTCATATTATTATAGAATTATAGAGCATTACTCTTTCAGGTCAACCATTACCCGTTTTAAAATTCAATTATTTCAAGAAAAATTTTTTACCATTGAAAATACTTAAGAATATTCAGTGTAATATTTGCAGTATCTTGTAAATCATACCAAAGTTATAAAAATATACTTCAATAGTTCTGAGACCACAACAGTAATTCCTTTTCATAAATTTAATTAATATCTCGCATTCAATACCTGCCAATTCAGATTTATATGAGCAACATAAACTTACAATTGCAACCAAAATATTTTGAAACAAATTTACAATCTTTATTGGTGTAAAAAACATAGTATATCACATTTTTACATGAACAAAATAACATAGAAAATAGAGCTTATTTTCGAACAATAATCATTCACATACTGTTCATCATTTTCTCCAAAATCAGCAAATAAAGTAGCTGATTTGGGGGTGATCATCTACAATTCACTTACATCAACTCTTCTGCCTTTCATTTTCCCAATATCAGTAAATAATCATGCTTATCTTATGGCATATCTCCAAACTTCATTTCACCCAAATCAGCAAATAAAATAACTGATTTAGGGATACTGCAGATAATTCACTCACATTAATACTCACTGTCTCTAAATTTTCCAAAATCAGGAAATAATATTTCTGATATTAGGAACTACACCATATATGTTTATAATCCTCATTTCTCCAAAATCAGCAAATAAAATTACTGATTTGGGGAAATTCCCAGGCATTTCACTCACTTCAATGCTCTTTTTCTCTATTTCCCAAAATCAGGAAATAATATTTCTGATTTTGGACTGTCATCTGTCTGTATTGTTATTCATCATTTCTCCAAAATCAGCAAATAAAATTACTGATTTTGGGGAACTCCCAGATATTTCACTCACATTAATGCTTTTTTATCTGTTTCCCAAAATCAGGAAATAATATTTCTGATTTTGGCAATTTTCTCTTTAATATTCCTCATTTTTCCAAAATCAGCAAATAAAATTACTGATTTTGGGAGAAATCCCAAACATTTCACTCACTTAAACACTCTTTTTCTCTCAGTTTCCCAAAATGAAATGGTCCATGGACCATGTGCTCACCGGGTTGGACATAATAGTCTAATGACAGAGGGAGGTACATATCAGTGTTATGAGCAATCTCGGTCAAGTCACTCCCAGGTAGGACTTTGATGATTGGGTTATGCCACCTGGCACCATATTGTTTGTTCGATCGAGCCGGAACTTCACATGCACATAAAGGTCATCTGCAGGGGACCACATAGCACATTGGAGTGCTTTGGGTCAAGTAATTCCTGAGTTACAGCACTTTGATGATTTTCGGGTTACGCCACCTGGCGGCCATATTGGATGTCCGATCGGGCCTAAACTTCACATTGTCATAAAGGTCATCTGCAGGGGCCCACATAGCACATTGGAGCGCTTTGGGTTAAGGCGTTCCTGAGTTACAGCACTTTGATGATTTTTGGGTTACACCACCTGGTGGCCATGTTTGAAGTCAAATCAGGCTGAAATTTGACGTGCATGTAAAGGTCATCTAGATGGAGGTAAATATCAAATTTGAGCCCTCTGCGTCAAGCTGTTCCTGAGTAATAGCACTTACTTGATGATTTTCAGGTTACGGAACCTAGCGCTATGTATGTACCAAGTTTCAGATCCATAGCTCCAGCCGTTACGAAACGTGCCCTGCTAACGGAACACGACGACGACGCCGGACGACAGACGCTTCACCATCGTAATAGCTCACCCCGGTGAGCTAATCAGGAAATAATACCGGATTGTTCCCCCAATACCGCGCACAGTGTATGAAATCGCCATGAATGGGGGCGGATACCAGGAAAAGGTGACTATAGCCGTTTTTACACTACGCAGAATTTTGGCCCGGATGAACCGTGCCGTGCTCGACCCGGGCCAGGCCCGCCTCAGAAAGAGCATTTTACCCAATTTACACTGCACCATGAAAACCGCGCCAATATCTGAATCGCCGGCTCTCCTTTCTGCGGAGGTAGGAAATCTCCGTCATTTTTAATATGGCTGCGCCCATGATCATTCGCGGCAATGACGTATTGAGTTCAAGGCCGATAAATGAGCATGCGCACTTCACTAAAGGCCAGTCATTCAGGTGGGCCGAGCTCAGTAGCGTGTTTACACTGTCATGGCTGTGCAGTTTTCCAGCGGAACCGTGCTCGACCCGGGTCGAACCCACCTCCTGTTGGGGGGTTCGGCCCGGATGAAAGTAGCGCCGTGCCGAGCCCAGTTGTGCCGTGCCAACCCATTTACACTATCACCTTTTTTGCCGCGCCGTGCTCGACCCGGGTCGAGCACGGTCGAAAACACGTAGTGTAAAAGGGGCCTATGGTTCATAATTGGTGAATTCATGCCACGGTGCCCCTTTTATAAACTCGCGGCATCGTCTGTCAATCTGACTTCCAGGAATACAAATATTTTTTGTTGTACATTTTAAGTACAGTTTTGTCCATCATATTGGAAATTTACTGAAAATCCAAGCATTTTGCAAGACATAAATAGGGAAACTTGACTCGATTCTATCCATTGCAGCAGTGCACTGTACAGCTGACATGGCAACTTGCAATCCAAGGATCTTCTGCAACGCGTAATCTGATTGGCTAATATTTGGCACATAAACTATGGAACAGCCACCTTGAACAGTGTGTAGTGGGTATTGCTGCCTGGAGTAGAAGTTTGTAGTTCGACAGAATAACGAACTACACCAGGTAGGCCTGGATGCACTTTACCCACTTAGCATTCTTTTAAGCATTTTGAATTCATCAAAAGCCACCTGGCAGCCATGTTGAAAGTTTAATCAGGCTTAAATTTGACATGCTGGTAAAGGTATTTTTGAAGGTGCCCCTCTAATACATGCAAGATATGAAGACACTCGTTGCAATAATGAAGAACTGTGGCAGGTTTGTTACTTTGTAGAACACAAAGAGTAATCCCAAGTAGTCTGGCACTGCCAGCCTCTGATCTCGCTCCGCTTCCTACGCTTGGATCAGAGTCTGGCCCCAGACGCATCCATTTTGGTTATGCTAATGGTTCCAACATCTCACCACAGGTGGCGCTCACGCACAGACGTCGATTAAACGCGCCATAGCGTACCGCATTAACAATCCCTCAAATTAGTCTTATCGAGATTTATGGCACATATTATTTAGATTTTAATAATTTTCTGTATTTTTATCACCGTTCCTGCGACATAATATAGGAGCTGAATCGATGCTCTGACTTAACGCATAGCTCTGTATAAACTTACATCCGGGTATGCATGTCCAGGATCAGGTCGCGGGTACCCGGATGTGATTACAAAAATACTTCGTTTGGGGCCAGACCCTCCGGTTGTCTGCTGCGCGAGACTAACCGAGGGTCTGGCTGAGCGAGACTAAATCCCAAGCAGCAGTGCTTATGAACCACCCTGTACAGTGCCACAACTCCTACTAGAGTTGTCCCCTGAACGGGACAGTTCCAGCGTTCCTCCTGCACCATAGTATAGATATAATAGGGTATTGTGCAGGTTAATACCACATTGGTAATATGATGACATATGGCTCGAATTAACACCAGTGTCCATTCCAGTATTGCTGACAAATGACTGTCACTTTACAATTGTAGGCCCATTACCCTGACATGCCTGATATGCATGCAAACCTATACGCCGTAACTTTTGGCTGGTGTTGCCAAAAGCTGTAAAAATGGAAAACCCAGCTCTCCTTTCCGTGGCATATGCCATTACTTTGATGAACATTCGATCGTGGTGACTGAAGACGTTAATAGTGAGGTTTCGCAAATCAAACGGAAAACGAAGTACGAAATTGGACTTCATTTCCATGACGGCGTAATGTATTTCAGGAGATGGTTGGTACCACAAATATCGCCTGCTGCAAGAGCGTCTTTTAGCGTAAGACGTTCGTTAGACCGATAGAGTTACGGTATATATCAAACTTTGAAATTTATCTTTCGTTTCCATTTCATAGATACGAAGTGGAAAATTAAAAATTCAAGACGCAACATAACTCTCTCGGTCTTACACGATATGCTAAAACACGAGTGGCGGCAGGGACATTTTTGGTACCAACCATCGCCAGAAATACATTAATGTGCGGTTGCGCCACATTCGATCCACTTCCTCTTTTCACCACGAAATCACGGTAAAGCGCGAATCACGGTACCGCGTGACGGCCCAGTCTGGTTCAGGGGACAACTCTACTGACGGCCGAACGCCGCAAGGATAAATACGAAACCACAAGTCATTCGGAAGTCTGATCAGTTACAACATAGGGTCAACATAGGGTCAATCCTCCCCCGCCCTATCTCCGCCATGGTCTTAGTCCAAGAGGCCTATTGTCTGTCATACTCAATGCATGGAGGCGCTCTCACCAGCTTGTAATGAAGGTTTGTTAAAACACGAAACCAGAGTATGTACATACTAACACACGACAGACAACCAACACATATCTTTGCACTGTTTCATTGCTTAATTTCTTGCATAATTGTTCAAAACAGTCCTCACCGTCTTTGGCAGTTTGCCAGCTTCAGTCAACTCGAAATTATGAAGAATTATCATATTCCTGTTGATTGTCTCCTCCCAAATGAACTTGCCCTTTTGACCTTTTTTCTGCAGGTAGAATGGCCGGATCTTTCCTTGCATCGTGCCAATATACCAGTTAATCGTAACTTCATTTCCGTTGATGGATGCTATTTTCGCTATCTGCGGCCACTCCTCGGCATATTTGTCCATGTTAAGGGCACACATCTGACCCTCTTGCAAAGGAATCTCCTGCAATGAAGAAAATAATCAATCAGCAATTGTAACAAAGATGAAATGGTCCATTGATCATGTGCTCACCCATTTGGACATAATAGTGAAATGACCGAGAGAGGTACATGTCAGTTATGAGCAATCATGATCTAGTCATTCCCAAGTTGCAGGACTTCAATGATTTCCGGGTTATGCCACCTCGGCCATATTGGAAGTTTAATCAGGCCGAAATTTGACATGCTTGTAAAGGTCATCTAGAGGGAGGTAGATATCATGTTTGAGCACTTGAGTTATAGCACTTGGATGATTTTCAGGTTACGCCACCTGGTGGCCATTTTGTATGTCCGATCGCGCCGAAACTCGATATTCTTGAAGGTACCCCTCTAATACACTGACCTAGGGGTTATATATATACCAAGTTTCAGATCAATAGCTCCAGCGGTTACGAAACGTGCCCTGCTAACGGACGCCGATGCCGACAGACATCGCATGACGACTATAACTCACGGGTGAGCTAAAAATTAACTCATTTACTCAATTCCTCTCTAGACCTCCCCCCTCCCCATTATAGACACTGAAATAAGTAACGAAAATAAATAGCAATCACTGACCTCTGGCATTGCCGTTGACATTCCATCTGCCCGTTTGTTTTGCTTTTTTGGTTTCTTGCCAACATATACCTGAAATCAACCATTCGGACTAATATTTTTATAAATTCACAATAATTTAGCATTACATGCGGTGAAAGTGCCTAAACATATAACTACTGAACATACATTAGGGAGACACACCGCATGAGCTACTGCAAAATCTTGTCCGCAGTCAGGTGTACTTCACTGCAGACAGAAATTAGGTCATCCAGGTGTGCTGTGTGTATTTATATATCGTGGTATGCAGGGCTGACCTAATACATTAGTTTCGCAGTAGCTCACGCGGACTGTGCCCCTTATGATGATTTTATTAACGCGAATCAAAAGCGAAAAAAATTGATTTAGAAATAGAATTTGAAATGGGACGAATTTTCGGGGAAAATGTAAACAAACTTCTCCAGAATATCAACAAAAGAAATTTTCATGCATTCTGATTAGCTGAATTTTCTGCTTACAAACACCATCCAAATGTAAACAAAATCCACTTTTGATTCGCTTTAAGTTTTCGTAAAATGCATACCGACAGTCATGTCTCGCCCACTTTTTTACACCATATACACGCTTCCTATTGTGCTGCCCCCTATTAATAGATTTTGAATCAACAGGAAGTGACGTAAATGGAGGATTTGCTGCTGCTATCATGATCATGGACGTAGGCCTAGGCCTTCATACACGACCTAGGCCTACCAAGAAACTGCATCCAAATCAGTGAGCCGTGTGAAAGTGAAATTCCATGTTTGCATGGTTGTCATGACAGCCTCCTCCATTTACGTCACTTCCTGTTGTTTTTTTTTTGGAAGCGTGTATATTTCAATCCATTTCCACCTGACTTGAATGCCACCATTTTAACAAATCACATGTACTGTACATGCGTAATATGTTAGCATTACTTCTTGCTTTTAACATCTTTTAACATCTGTACTATACAGTACTGGTACAGATGTATTTTAAATTTTCCATATTTAAAAAAAATTCATAACCGTAAATTTTACCTCTGGAATGCCATCCAGTAATCTTTTCCGAACTTGCATCAGATGCTCATTTTCCACTATAAGTTGTGTTGGACGCCTATGTCGTCCTATCAGCTGTAGCAGGCCCCAGTTGTCATCTTCAGTCGACTCCCATATTTTATCATCAGGCCACTGCTCTGCCTGATCGTTGGTCAACTCCTCTTCCTCATCTTCAATTTCAGGTGACTAAATGGAATATGCAAAATGATTAACACATTAACAGTCTACTGCATTTACACCTTATGTATGTTATGTTCAATCGCAACTCAATTCACCCATAATGTTTCTGCAGAAACAATTTTCATTCTTTGAATCTACAGTACAATTTTCATTTCAATTCTCCTGACTGCAATTAGAAACAGCTGACTATTATCTTGCAACTGAAGAGGTTGAAACAGACATGACAGGGAAACGAGATACAAGTACGAACCTTTTTAATGGTTAGCAAGCAAATATTAGCATTCTTTGTGGAAATCAATAGAAAGGGGTTAATATCACTTTGTGAATCGAAAAAGATATCTTATCAGACCATTTGGGTAGGAAGGGGTTAATAATACATGCAGGCCATATCTCTTGGTGAATCGAGATAGATGCTTTTTTGAACCTCAACAAAAGTAGAGAAATAACTGGGTTTTTTGGCTCAGAATCGGCATAGGTATTCAGTCATTGTTTCTCATTAACTTTCCAGTTGAAATATTCACTTATTTTCACACAATTACAATAAAACAATGATGTTTACTTCAACTTCTAATGGGTGTGCTCAATAGCAAGAATGACAACAACAAAACCACTTCGCACTATGCAGACCTACCACCATGTCATGGTTGGCTGATCTGCTGATTGCAAGTTCAGGTCAACATTGTATTACCATATAACTGCATCAAGGCGATG
>NMRB01003435.1:49302-63160 GCA_002633025.1 Notospermus geniculatus | reverse complement strand
GCGTGCTGACCTAGTGTATGCCATCGACACTAGGTAGGCAAGATCTACAAGACCTCTGGGGAATTCTGACGTTGTTTAGCGTCCTGCAACATAACTTACAAGGATCCCTGCTTTTGATTTCATGCCCTGTTACAGGCTGATGTGATGTTCAAGGAGAACATCCTCCCAGTGCATGGGTTTTCATTGCACTCCTGCGCTCAAGTACACCCACGTGGGTATGTAGAGGATCACATTTTGATACCCATAACACCTTCGGTGCTAAAGGACGGTAATCACCGTCTTGCGCATACGTATACGCTTGGGTGCTAAAAGACGGTCAACACCTGAAAAAGCTTGCAATACTGAATGGGTGTTCAAGTCCTCTTTGGGTCAAAATCATGGTCATCTGATACGTCATTTCTAAACGCAGATTTACCTGTGGCCCATGGCCTTGACCAGGAGGTTAGAACTGAGAGAAAAAAGTAAAAAAATTAAATCGGTACCTGTACCTCGTAAGGACCACAAAATGAACGTGACGGCAAATGCAGTTGATACTGATCTTACTGGAAATAAAATAAAATGGATACATGTAGTGCAGTGAGGACAAACATGACAGACATATACTGCGCAGTATGACATTTAACAGGGAATTTACACTAATTTGCAAACGCTTGACCTTAATCAGTCAAGTGATATTTAACTGAGGCCCAAGGCAGGAGGGATGAAGAAGCCGCCAAAGTCAAAGAAAAGTTCAGGAAGGTCTTGTAACGCGAAACGCAGATGACCACGCCTGTCAGTGCATGTACATCATACACAGCGATGCATTAGAAAGCCCAAGTGGGCCGGCCAGGAAAACACAGGCCAGAAAAAAACACCAAAAATATTACTGACAAACTTCACAGCAACATACATCATGGTACTCACCCAACATATTACACGCTTAGGGTCCTTTCCCAGAGAAACTTGAAGTACATAAACACTAGAAATACTGATAAAATNAGCCAAAATTCATGGATCGCTTCGGGAACGTGCACTGCTTCCCGCCAACTTATATTGCATGGCGGAGGGGTTCAGTGACCAGCAGAATTCTAAAAGAGGCAAATGTAGGGAAAAGAAGAGAGTCAGGGGAAAAGATACAGTTGGAGACCATAGGAAAGATGATGATGATGTCCCGCCTCCTGGAAACTATCGCAATTCTCTGTTAATATCGACGATATTGGTTTTAAAGACTTTACCAATCCTTGGAATTTTTTCAAGATATTTATGTGTGAAGAGGAAGCCAAAATTCATGGATCGCTTCGGGAACGTGCACTGCTTCCCGCCAACTTATATTGCATGGCGGAGGGGTTCAGTGACCAGCAGAATTCTAAAAGAGGCAAATGTAGGGAAAAGAAGAGAGTCAGGGGAAAAGATACAGTTGGAGACCATAGGAAAGATGATGATGATGTCCCGCCTCCTGGAAACTATCGCAATTCTCTGTTAATATCGACGATATTGGTTTTAAAGACTTTACCAATCCTTGGAATTTTTTCAAGATATTTATGTGTGAAGAGGAAGCCAAAATTCATGGATCGCTTCGGGAACGTGCACTGCTTCCCGCCAACTTATATTGCAACAATTGCGGGGCAGGCTGTACCCTCCAGAGCAGGGCCAAATCGCTGGATGGTTACTGTTGGAGATGCAAAGGGCCGAAGAGACACATCATAAGTGTTAGACGGAATTAAGTGCTTTTTGGATGGCCACTGCCTGCACCTGAGCGCTAACATGGCAGGAATGGATTACAAGAAAATCGCCGTTGACTGGGCTAGTTTCGGACGGGAGATATTTTGCGAATATTTTAACGTATACGTGCGAGACATGGTTTTCAATGGTCCTGTCGAAATAGACGAAAGCCTGTTCGGACGCAGATCTAAATTTCACCCTGGGGCACCACGTGGCGTGGAAGTATGGGTGGTAGGATTTATAGTGGAAAGAGAAACGAATAGGTACAAAATTATTGCCTTCATTGCAGGATTCCCTTCGGCACATCGGCTTCCGATTGTAACGCTCTCACACACTCTAATGCCGCCCCGTTTACTCTTTCTATGAACGTTTCCTCACAATGATTATCATAATTAAATGTATGACTTTTCTTTCCCTTCAAGGTTGATATTATACCCGGTTGATGACCGAAGCGAAGAGACATTATTAAAAATCATTAAATGCCATGTTGGACCGGGAGCAACGATATATACGGACGGGTGGAGTTCCTATGCCAATTTAAATGCACATGGCTACCGGCACTTCTCAGTGAGCAAATCGTCGCGCCTGCATTATCCCCCACCATGCGGAACGATATTAACTTCCATCACAGTGTGCCGCTTATTCCGTTGATGTAAACAGGCGAAAGTGGGCCGATGTCAAAAACACTTTTACCTTCATTTTGAGGTGATTCACAAATCGTCGTACAAGAAGATATACAAAGAAATAGATGGCGAACACACAGAAGTTGTGCATACAGATAGGATCGAGGGGGCCTGGAAATTGGCGAAGGACCATTTCAGGAAAATGAATGGTAAGTGTTGAAGAAATTTCCCCGGGAAGTGCAGGTAACCAAAGTATATCGTTAATATTCTCCTACTATTTACAGGCACAAACATTGGTAACATCGAAGCACATCTGTGTGAAATCATGTGGCGGAATCATGTGTCAAGACAAAATAAGTGCGAGAGTTATTTCAAATTACTCCGTGAATCATATACACTCCATGTCCCAGTGTTTTTTCCCTACAAGAAACCAGTATTCGACACATGGTGCCAGGAAGGTAATTTAGCATATTGTATATACCGATTTCCACATTGTTTACGTCAGCCCTTTTTTTCGCCATCATCCTTTCCCTTTCATTCCCATTTGAATTTCAGTTAACATTGACAATGAAAATGAGACAGCCATAACAATCGTAGATCCTGATGATGAGGTAGATGACCCACCAGCTGTTATTGACGTCAGTACGCCTGATGTCAGCGAGGATGAAGACATACTAGTAAATGTATCAAATGGGAAAGACCGTCTTGAAGAAGACGTGCCCGAAGTCGTTATTGTTAGTAGTGATTCGGATGAAGAAGGTGACTAACGAAGATGCTTGTTACGCCAATGGGCCAACAGATAGTTGCCCGTTATTGATTTATTCCCTTCTAAGATTTTGTATCGTTTGCTTCCGTGTACAATTCCAGGACCAAACCGTAACGAAGGAAGGCAGAACAAAGAAAGGCAGTGTGTCGTCGTTAGAGGGAAGAGAACAGCACGTAGGCCTTACACTCCTCCGGCAGTCGTACGCTCTTACTTCCGACAAATCATACCACTGCCAAAGCAAATAAGGAAAACTGCTGTTGTAACGTCGACCAATCAGAACAAAGCACTTGAATTTGCCAGTTATAAATCATACAAGATTGCTGCCCCCATGATTTTATCGATTCGCGACAAAAGTGAGCCACAATTGCTAACTACAGTGACGTTTGCATCCAATATGACTCGAATAACCTACTAGAAACTGTTCTGCAAGTGTCTTCATTTAGCTGAAGTTTGCCGCGTCGATCTGCCTGAGTTTAAAAACAATGACAATATATTCTGAGGGTTCTCGGCGGTTGGACAACAATAAATTTGACTGTCACACTTCTTTTTTTTGTTTGCAGTTGATCCGAAATCGAAGGCAGACAAAAAAAAACAGTACCAAACTACCAGCTGTTGTGTTCCACTCCGGCGCCCTCTTCAAAGGCTGGCAACCCATCTTCCAAAACGGCGTTTCTGTGGAGCGACTCGGACTTTGAGGACTAACAGGCGTACCCATGATAATTAAATGATATTTGAATCTGAATGTGTTTCGGCTTTGTTGCGGCCATATTGGAATTACTATATTGTAGCATTCTATATCCATGAAGTTGTTGTTTTTGAGACAAGTCTTTTTGTTTTTGAGGTGGAAGGCTGTGTCTGGACGGCGGTTACCGTTACCGTACACTATGATTGAGACTTGGGGTAAGCTTTGAGGGACTGTTTGTGATGATGCTGCTTATTCCGTTCTAGTAGGCGTAAGAACACAACTTTTTTTCTTCATATTTTCTGAAATAAATATTCATTTGGTACTTATTTCGTTAATTATTATTGACGCTAAAAATACCAGTATATATGCCTACATATACTCTGTTCACGTTCGTAGGGTTATTCGAGATGCGCCAGGTCCGATTCGGTTCTGTGGAAAAGTTGGAAAGTCAATAAAGTACAAAACAGACCACGTATATTACTGTTGTTCTACTCTTCCAATAGGTATCCTAATGTTAATGGATCTTCGATGTTTTCATCAAAGTTTGAAGAATTGATTCAGAACACGGATGATACAATCCACTCACAGTTCCTGTTGACCGTTTGTTTAGGGACGAAGTTGAAGTCCGGCGGCGTTATCCACTGATGACGTCATTAAAAGTGGATGTGCCTATTTAACGATATTGCCATGTAGGCCTACTTTATTTTGATGATTTCAGCAAAAAAAACGACGGAGGAATCAACTCACCTGTCAGCGTAGCATATGTACGAGCAACCAATGCGCATGCTCCGTAGGTCTCGGTCACCAGTCGGAATGTCTCGCCTCCGCCACTCTCCAATCCCACTAGCCCAGGAAGTATGTCGTACCGTGTTGATTGCTCCACTTGTGCAGCGAAACTGTCTGGCCTCTACGTTGGAGAGTGGCCTGTTTACGGCGCTTTCAGTGGTTTAGGTAACACGGTAACCTGACGCAGTCAGTTCGTCATGAGATTTTATGTTAATGAGGGCCGTATCGGCTAAATAATGCGAACACGGGACGCACGATAAGACGACACATTTCACTGATTATTGTGGTCAAGTCACTCCAAGAATCAATAGGGTTCTGTGCAATATTCATTAAGAACCATTCCTGAAAGATTCGCGACGATAGAGGTCGAACTTCTTCAGTTATCCAGGCGGAACCACAGATTGGATGGAGAGATCGAGAGAGAGGGAATTCAGTAACAAGTGTACCACAGGGCGGTAGCAATGTACGCCAGTCGCTTTGTATTCCGATACTAATTTGGAGTGTGGCAAATATTGTGTTGCTTCATTATTACGTGGTTTATTTGTACAGAGAAAGATCACCTGTCACCTTGAATGAAATGGTCCATGGACCATGTGCTGACTCGGTTGGACATAATAGTCTAATGACAGAGGGAGGTACATAGCAGTCATGAGCAATCTGGGTCAAGTCATTCCTGAGTAGGACTTTGATGATTCGGGGGCCACCTGGCGGCCATATTAGATGTCCGATCGGGCCGGAACTTCACATGCACATAAAGGTCATATGCAGGGGGCCACATAGCACATTGGAGCGCTTTGGGTCAAGTCGTTCCTGAGTTACAGCACTTTCACGATTTTCGGGTTACGCCACCTGGCACCCATACTGGATGTCCAATCGGGCCGGAACTTCAAATGCACATAAAGGTCATCTGCAGGGGGCCACATAGCACATTGAAGCGCTTTGGGTTAAGTCGTTCCTGAGTAACAACACTTTGATGATTTTTGGGTATGTTGGAAGTCAAATCTGGCCGAAATTTGACATGCATGTAAAGGTCATCTAGAGGAAGGTAAATATCAAATTTGAGCACTCTACGTCAAGTCGTTCCCGAGTAATAGCACTTAGTTGATTTTCAGGTTACGGCACCTGGCGGCCATATGGGATGTCCAATCGGGCCGTAACGTGGTATTTTTAAAGGTACCCCTCCAATGCATGTTTACGCAAGATATGAAGTCGCTTGGTGAAATAATGACAAACTGTGGCAGGTTCGTTACTTTTGTCGCAATTTGACCTCTGTGACCTTGAAAAGTAGGTCAAATCAAAAACCCGTTATATATGTTATGTATCCTTACTAGATACACCTATGATAAAAATTTGGAGATGATCTAATCATTAGTTCAGGAGTAATTGCACTTTTTGTGTTTTTGGTTTCCGCCACCTGGTGGCCCAGCTGAGAGTCGAATCGGACCGAAACTTGGTGTCGTGGGTCATCTGACCAAGGAGCATATATGTACCAAGTTTCAGATCAATAGCTCCAGCGGTTACGAAACGTGCCCTGCTAACGGACGACGGACGACGGACGCTCCACCATCGTAATAGCTCACCCCGGTGAGCTAAGAAGGCACACTTGTCAGAAAACTGCACGAGGTGGTGGAATAGGGAATCATGTTTCATTTATGGCAGATTTCTGTCCATTTCCCATTGATAATCCCAGTTGGTCCGACATTGAAGGGATTTGTAAGTTTGCATTTTCCCGCTCTTTTTGTAGGCCTTTTCTGTTCTATTCTGGGTGCCTTTCTCAGTACCTTTTAAGGTTCTTCCTCCATCTTTCAAGCAATGACAGCCAAGACTTAGCTCTCCCCCTTGAATCGCGTGCGGTTATTCATGGCAGCCGGTGGATAAAGAAGATTGGGAAGATGTCTAAGTTCGGGGGGGGGGGCTTATAAAGTAGGTCAAATCAAAAACCCGTTATGTATGTTATGTATCCTTATTAGATACACCTATGATAAAAATTTGGAGAAGATCTAGTCATTAGTTCAGGAGTTATTGCACTTTTTGTGTTTTTGGTTTCCGCCACCTGGTGGCCAAGCCGTGAGTCGAAAATGGCCGGAAATCGAACTCAACCTTACTAGTCCCTAGTTTGGTTCCCGAACCCACCGCTAGGGCTATGAGGGTTTGGTATTGGCTGCTGAGCATTTCCTTTTATGGCGTTACTATTATTAGAATCACTATGTAAACATACATGTAGGCACGTGGTTGGCAAATGTCACAAAGCGAATTCAAGCCCGGGGCCGCAGGTACAATATATCGAAAAGAAGGGATCGGAATTTGGGAAGAAATTACGAGGGAAGTGGCAAGCACTACATCCGCAGCCAGAAGAGAGGGACTTAGGGGTACTGAAGCAGTATTATACGACTTCAAAACGAGATTCCGGATTCCGCAGGAGAGTATCTTGGTTTGAGAAAGTTCCTTCCACCATCAACGAAAACGCCACCATAGCTGCAATTGCAGAATATATAGGAAAATGGCCAAGTACTGTATCAATTCATGGAAATGCTAAAAAACCATCGAATGAACATATAAAGACGTCTGCAACAACCAAAGAAAATGCAAGGAAGCTGCTGGAAAACGTTCCGCCGCGGGAAGCTTATACGCGCTTAGTATTGGACGACGCGGAGAATGCACCCAGGGACCTAAAGCCTGCAGCACACGTCACCACTTTCGTTGCTCATACAGGCAATTTTCGTGGTCGCCACGAAAATGGCCAAGTTAGTCCTGGGGCTGAGGGGGGTCCTGTGTGCAATCGTATGTCCCCTAATTTTGACTCTTGATCCTTCTAGGGGACCCCTAGGAGATTGAAAAAAACTTTGGTAGACATTCCAGATGTGGGGCAGAAAGGTGGAATTCAAGATGGCGTCCAAGATGGCCACCGCATCACTAAACCCATTATAACTCCCTGTATAAACCATTTACAGGATTAAAAAAGTAAGTGATAATGGCGAAATCCAAAATGGTGGCCAATATGGCCGCCGCACCTATACATTCACCTAACGAATTGGCTTCAGAATGGAGCTAGATGTATAAATTTGGTGTCTTTACGTGGGTTTTAGAGGGCAAGGAATCCATTAAAACCATTTACAGCGTAAAAAAGTACAGGATAACTTGGTGAAATCCAAAATTGTGGCCAATATGGCCACCGCAACTTTATGGGCCGTATGCACTAAACGAAGATTATCTTGAACCACAACTTTTCAATTGTTTGGGTTTGCCAGCATTCCCTAGGGCATGATGTTACAATGGAAAAGTTGTGGCTCAACCTGAGTTCAAGATAATCTTCGCTCAGAAGGGAAGTTTGAGACACAGGACACGATTTATCTGATGGCACCAAAGGATAAAATGCTCTCCATCATGTCATTGACAGCACTTGTCTTTGTGCCTCTTGTAGTTCTCTTGATAGGACCACGGTGGTTTAGCGGTTCAGGTGTCAGACTAGCGCTAAGAGAGTCCCGGTGTAGCAGTAAAAAGTGTCCCCCTGTAGAAAGTGTCCACTTCTTTTGTTGAATGACGGAATAAGCGGCATGCGTATAGAAATCAATTGTCAGAGATTAGAATGTAACAATAGGATATTTTGTTCCCAGGACAGTTTTTCCTAGGACATTCTTTCTCTTCACACCTGGTTGGAATCCCACTGTGGCGTGAAACTTTGGGGTTCAGAGAAATGGAACGACCGTAGTATCCACCCAGGCAGGTGTATAAAAGGTTTCAGCGTCGTCTGACACCTCTACCGTTGTTGATATCGAACTATAAACCCAAACGTTGACTTTAAAGGGAATTAGAATAACTAAGAATAATTTCGTGGGCCACAAAATTCACAAAATTTCATATTTTAGCAGATGATTAAATCCCTAGATAACCCAGATTTGCAGTGAACTTGTTTTAAATGTTATTCGAAGGCAGCAAAGCCACAGCAGTTGCGCAGAAATGCTCTTAGTTGGCAACAAATTCCCAATGTGACGGCTGTAATTGACTCAATATCGTTTGATTTTCCATTAAGACGCCTTGACTGGCATGACCAGTTCGCTTTAACTTTGACTCCGAGGATGCAGGGTACCGGTGTAAAAGAATCTAATGCCCCCGATATGTGATGTCCCCCAACAATACATTTACGGATTAAGCGGCACCATTGAATTGGACTCTAGAGAGACCAAGACCCCTAATCCTGTGAAAAACAATGCAGGGGGACACCAGGAGGGTGGGTACATTAGATTTTATCACACCTGTACTTAATCTTTCTAATCGTTATGTTTCAGGATTAGTGTTTTCACTGTTAAAGTCCCATTTCACGTAAAAAAATCTGTTTCTTCCTTCCTCTACATCACATGTGTGATGATCAATTACAGGCCCTATATTGGAATTAACGATGAGCCATTCATTTCTTTTGCAGTATAAATGGTATGACATCTTTGACCCACATAACCTATGTTAAGACAACAAATTTATTTATCTAGCTCAATTGTCAGGTCAGTAGTCAGGTGGACGTAAAGGTACAACCGCCATATTTGCAGCCATTTTGGATTTCACCATTATCCTGTACTTTTTTACAGTGAATCGTTTTAATGGATACCTTGACGCCTGAAACCTACGAAAAGACACCATATTTATGATCCAGCTCAATTTTGAAGCCAATTAGTTAGGTAAATGTACAGGTGGGGCAGCCACATTGGCCACCATTTGGGATTTCACCATTATCCCGTACTTTTTAAATCCTGCAAATGGTTTTAACGGATTCCTTGACCCCTAAAACATATGAAAAGACACCAAATTTATACATCTAGCTCAATTTTGAAGCCAATTAATTTGGTGAATGTATAGGTGCGGCGGCCATATTTATGATCCAGCTCAATTTTGAAGCCAATTAGTTAGGTAAATGTACAGGTGGGGCAGCCACATTGGCCACCATTTGGGATTTCACCATTTTCCCTTACTTTTTTAATCCTGTAAATGGTTTTAACGGATTCCTTGACCCCTAAAACCTATGAAAAGACACCAAATTTATACATCTAGCACAATTCTAAAGCCAGTTAGGGTAGATGTGAAGGCGCGGCGGCCATGATTGCGGCCATTTTGGATTTCAGCATTATCCGGTCCTATTTTTACCCTGTAAATGGTTTTAATGGATTCCTTGACCCCCAAAACCTTGGTAAAGACACCAAATTCATCCCTCTAGCACAATTATACAGGGAGTTATAATGGGTTTAGTGATGCGATGGCCATCTTGGACGCCATTTTGAATTCCACCTTTCTGCCCCACATCTGGAATGTCTACCCAAGTTTTTTTCAATCTCCTAGGGGTCCCCTACAAGGATCAAGTGTCAAAATTAGGGGACATACGATTGCACACAGGACCCCCCTCAGCCCCAGGACTAGAACTGTTCACTGGATTGTCTCCAAATTTTTATCACAGGTGCATCTAATGAGGATACATGACATATATAAAGGGGTTTTGATTTGACCTACTTTTCAGGGTCACAGAGGTCAAGTTCACATTTTTGCCATTTTGGTGGCACGTTTTGTGATTAGGCCTAGTTTGGTGTGATCATCTATCTAATCCTCTATGTGTAGGGGGCCTACAGCAAATTTTTGCCGAATTGGAATGCAAATAATGGTTACCAGGCAGCCTTTTTCAATCTCCTAGGGGTCCCCTACAGGGATCAAGAGTCAAAATTAGGGGACATACGATTGCACACAGGACCCCCCTCAGCCCCAGGACTAAGTGTGCTGTGGCCGGCAACGACCACTCACCATGGAAATTCTGTGGTGACCACGAGTTGCCACAAGTTGCCGAAAATCAAACATGTTTGATTTCTCACCACGAAAATTGCTCGTGGTTGCGAGTTGTGGTGATGCGTGGCCATCAGCAGCACACGAGACCACTGAGTGGTGACGTCTGCTGGAAACCGGCAACCACCACAAAAATTGCCGACCACGAAAATTGCCTGTACGAGCAACGAAAATGGTGACGTGTGCTGCAGGCTTAAGGCAGATGCAGAATCTAAAGTACAACGGCTGCCGCGGCAAAAAAGAAAATGGACAACACAGAAACAACAACGCGGATGACTTCAGATACTTCTCACGGAAATGAACAAAGGCGATTTTTTTCAGGAGGTTGCCGCAACAAAAGGAAAACCGCCGTGTGTGATTCTCTATCGGGAAACGCAGCTGAAGCAGATGAATGCCATCCTGGAGACGTCAGTGCTTGGTGTGGATCGCACGTTCAACCTTGGCCCTTGTTATTTGACCACAACTGTTTTTAAAAATGTTAAATTGGTCAGGAAATCGACTCAGGAGCCCCCTGTGTTTTTGGGACCCATGTTTCTCCACTGGGACGGATTCTACCTTACGTATCATCGATTTCTTTTCCACTTACAGGCCAAGCTCAGCAACGTTGTGGGAACATCTTTAAACTTCGGAAACGTTATCATTGGATCCGACGAGGAAAAGGCTCTGACGAAGGCGCTCAAGGACTGTTTCCCATCCGCTACTCTGGTGCACGGCAGATGATTGCTCTAGACATCCCAGTGAAATTTCGTGGAACTTCAGTGAAAGATATTTTCGGGGCGGGGGGATTACTCGGGAGCGCAACGGAGCACGAATTTGATCACAATGCAATGGACTTAACACCAAGGATTCAGAATGATGCACCACAGTTCGCTGAATATTTCGAGACGCTTTTGAATAGGATCCGCACTTACGTATTTCGTCCGCAGAGACTTAACAAATGTATACCGATATCATGGATAAATAATAATTCCGAGTCAATGAACAATCTTATAAAACTTACGATAAAATGGAAACCCCAACGATAAAATGGAAACCCCAACGTCTCCCCGAACTCATTGAAAAACTACACGACATCGTTCGTCTGCAGTGTGCGCATGAAAGACGGGCTTTGCATGGCCAAGGCAACTATGAAATTGCAAAGTCTTGCAACCGCTTCCGCACCACGCAAGCTGTTTGGGACTCGCTCAGTGCGGATGCACAGAATGCCCGTTATGATAAATTCATATCGTACGAAGAAAAGCGGAAGGAAGAAACTTGTATTGTTTCCACGGACGGACAATTAACGATTCCCTAAACCCCAACCACCGCCAGAAAGCCAGGACAGAGAAAACGCTGCCGAGCCGTACGGACCTGCACTACCTCCTCGAAGAAAATTCGGTTGCAGTAGACTAAAAATGAACACTGTAGTAGACATCTCGCAATCCGTTCGATGCCCCTGTCACCAGTAGGTTAATGGACTATATTTTTATGTGCTATCCATGTGCTCTATCCAATGTAAATATGAAATGTACATGTACTCACAACATAGGCCTATCTTTAGTCGTCTCTTTTCATCAAGGCCGAAACGTGTCTTTGGCATGAATTTTCGTACAAGTTGTAATAACTTAATTATTCAATAAATGTATATATGGGGTATAAGGTGTATAATATTTATTCCATAAATGTTAATCTGAAATGTACATGTACCGGTACTCACAACATAGGCCTATGCCTATCTTCGTACCGTATCATATCTTATCAAGGCCGAAACGTGTCTTTAAACGTGTCAATAAATGTATATGGGGTGTAAGGTATAATTTTTATTCAATAAATGTAAATATGAAATGTACATGTACTTGCAACATAGGCCTATCTTCAGTCATCTCTTTTTATCAAGGCCGAAACGTGTCTTTGGCATGAACTTTTGTACAAGTTGTGGGGTGCAAGTGTGCACCTTTATTATTAGTCAATAAATGTAAATATAATAAATAAAATGTAGATCACAACTATCTTCAGTCTTCTCTTCACTTACCTGCTTACCCCAACCTTGGCTGCAATATACTTCAAAAGAAGCAGGCCGGAGACAACGTAAGGTTGTGAGGCTGGCAGCTTCCCGGCCAGAGTGGAATCCACACCAACGACAACGACCAGGCAAACAGAGTTGGACGCAAATGGCAAAGTCGGGGAAACCAAGTTCGACACGTTTATAATTTTGCTTTTTGGGGCTGATTCTGATGAGAAATACAAAGAAAGTCTATTTAATAACCATATATACCCGGGGTTTTTTTTGATAAAACAGCTATTTTTTAACGTTGGACGCAATTGGTCGCAGTTGGACGCAAATTAGTGCGACCCGCCTAATGTTTCCGGCCGGGAACGCAACCATCGAGAAGCGGAGAAGTTAATTTGATTCAGAGGCTGGTAAAAACGAGAAACTTGCTGAATTGTTGGTGAAATTCGGCGGTGACCTGTGCATGCATGCTGTGTGTTGTAGGCACCGCGTACATAACATGTGCAGAAAAGGTCGGGGAAAGCGTTAGACCTATGCTCTCGAAAATGCAATCAAGGCAAATTGTACTGCTTCTGCAGCAAGACTCAAACGGTGTGCCAGGTCACCAACAACCAAACCCCTAAGAAAATTCGGTTGGAGATTTTCTCGTTGACGTCGCATAATGTATTCCACCCTTTTGTGTACTAACTGATCATCTGATAACGGCGTGGGTTGGAGAGTGTCTCCCTTGCGGTTGGAGAGTGTCTCGTGACGTCAGACACCAGAAATCTCGGTGCGGCCAGAAGCCAATCCCGAACCCTCATAGCCCTAGTAGCGGTGGGTTCGGGAACCAAACTATACCAGTCCCCTGTTCTTTCTACCATAAAAAAGGAGACTAATATCTGAAGCGATTCTTGAGTTATTCCTCGGACGCACGACACACGCCGCACGACGCACGACAGGGCCATAACATAATACGGCCCGTCTGCGAAGCGCGTATAAAAGCAAGGAAGACCGCCCCATTGAGATGGGGGCGGTCTTTAAAAGAAAACAAGAGGCCCATGGGCCTGGCGCTCAGCTGACAGTTGACTACCAAAGAGAATGACACCTTGGCTCAACTGGTCTTTAAGTAGGCCTACACTTTATTAGCTTTAGTTTGATACCAAACATGTCTACCTTGGATCAACTGGTCTTTAGGTAGGTCACTAGGTCAGGGAATTAGGTCACTTTAAACCTACACTTCATTACCTTTAGTTTGATACCAAACATGGCTACCTTGGCTCAATTGGTCTTTAAATAAGTCACTAGGTCATGGAAGTAGGTCACTTCAAACCTACACTTCATTACCTTTAGTTTGATACCAAAGCGTGACTACCTTAGCTAAACTGGTCTTTAAGTAGGTCACTAGGTCATGGAAGTAGGTCAATTGAAACCTACACTTCATTACCATCAGTTTGATACCATACATGACTACTTTGGCTCGACTGGTCTTTAAGTAGGTCACTAGGTCA